>UZAN01040417.1:41379-64068 GCA_900618425.1 Echinostoma caproni | reverse complement strand
AGACCACAACTAACTAAGCCAGCAGAATGCATAGCACTCTTGATAAGCGACCAGTGCTGGTTGACATTGTCGGGTGGGGTTGGTTCTAGCTTCTTAGCTAGCGCGTTTTGGAAGACAGTTAGACAAGCTGGTTTGGATAGCTTGTCATAATTTAACCGTCGTTGTGTCGTGCCCACCGAAGCACATGGACGGCTTGGCACATACTAATGCGTGGTCGGATTCGAGGGGAGTGCTCCAGTACGAACGGCAATCTTGGATGCAGCCCCGCCATTTGTGGCTTATAGCGATGTGGTCAATCTGCGTCCGTCTCTGACTCGAGGAGGGCGGACGCCAAGTGGCGTACCGGCAGTTGGAACGCCTGAAGTTCGTACTGGCAAGGAATAGGCAGTGGTCGGAACAAAGAGCCAACAACCGATCCCCGTTTTCCGAGCGACAGGAGTCTAGTCCAAAAGGACCACCCAGATGCGCCCCACTCGGAGCCAGTCGACCTACTCGAGCATTCATATCACCTGCTAAAATCACGATATCAGCCCGGATCGCAAGAGGTCGTGCAATTGTGGATAAATTCATCTTTGACTGCATCTGAGCTACAGTCCGTGGGGGCGTATGCCGAAACGACGAACAAGTTTCGTCTATCGGGTCGACGGCTGTTGACTTTGCACGCACCTCTGAGTCTCACTGCGCACAACCTACTATCGACTGGGATCCAGTCCAGGAGCGCGGCATTCCTATTTGGATTTCCCACGGAACAAGTTTTAGGTTATGCAGCCATTTACCTTGCTTTTTGCTACGCCGGTTTTTGGTGCGATTTTTCGACTGCGTATTCGGTTGAATAGTGAGAAGGGAGTACATAGAACTAGAAAGCTGGGAGCAGTAGTAAGGTGAAGATGGAGAATTCCGATATCCTAAATTTTCTAAGAAATTGAGTAAATGCATGAGTGCTACTACTTACAACCAACCGTAATAGTTTTTCTAGCCATCGATTAAACTGATTCAGATTTACTGAAACAGGAAGACTAACGTGACCTTTGTGACTAAGTTCCCTTGTTTAGGTTTTTGTACCATTGTTCAGAAATCTGTGCCAAACCTAGGCGTTGCTTGTACGGTTTCTCCACTGGACTCCAACGATACGGCTCACAGTGACCGCAGAGTTTTAGGTAGTCACGGTCGCTCACTGAAGCATTTGCTCGACCTCTATAGATTACGTTTGTTAGGGCGTGTTACGCATGTCACAGTATGCGACTTTTGTCGAGCCATCTCAGAGGTGGAAAAAGTCAACGGGATGGAGCATGTGGTCATGAAAACCCTGACCAGGATACTTCATGGGTGGGAACCTCGATATCATTATAATGCTAAGTGATGTGGCTTAGTGTCGTAAACAGTGAGACTTCTGCGTCTACTCAATATCCTTGCAACCTTAGTCTATCAGAATCCACTATTTTTACCTTGACACTGATTTAACATCCCAATCTTCTATCTACTCTTTCATTCGAGTGAGAAGGCGAGAGACAACAGCCTAAATCACTGCACGAAAGTGCATGCTTAGTGGTTACTCAAACTGAATTGACCTAATATTTTTTTTCTTGTTTACCAACCTGCCCTTTTTTACATGCTAAATCCCTAAAAACAATTTTCATCTATTCGAATTTTTATAGGTGTCAAAGAAGCACCCGAACTGTTCCGCACAGATGTATTGCGAATGCTGCAGGAGCACGTGCAAAATAAGGGAAAGAAATTGCGCAATCAACAACCACCCTTAAAACCACGCCTGGAGTGATGTTCCAAACTTGCTGTTTGTACATCTGACTGATTTTCTTAGTCCACTTGGAATTTTCTCACCGTACGCTGATTTGCGCATTTCGTCTATTATCTTCATCTTAAATAAACTACTTTCAATCATCAAACTCCCAGCGATGACGTATTTTGATTCTGTATTTCAACATCAACAATAAGTCTTCGCCGTTGCGTAGAGTTGTGGTGATAAACGTGTCACAAAACCGTCTGACCTTAGAACGGTGCCTTCGTGCTATGTTCTTGAGCTGTGATCATCGTGCGAGAATATCTATATGTTTGTGTGTGTATGTGAAGTTGAAGATCACAGCAGATCTTCATCCTACACGAATTTCTGGCAAATCGCGACAGATTTCAGCAAACTGCTTCATTGATTTTCGTAACCCCTCCGGTTCTACAAACGATACATCCCTGATGAGAAAACTTTGAGGAAAATGGTTAACGAGATGTTTGGATGGCTCCATTTAGCGGAAGGTGCATAGAAAAAGTCATATCGAACGGACAGTACACAAACTTCCATAGTTTTGTACCACTGGCTTACAAACGTAATTTAGTGCGCTGTCTTCTATTCAGAGCGAGATACATCTGCTCAGAAGACACTGTAGAAACAGAATTAGCAGTTGTGCGAAAGACGCTGTCAGAAAATGGCTACCCGGAAATGTTCATCAATCGCAACTTGTCTGAAAGAACCAAACAGGTTGCAGATAGGGCTGATAAAAAGACTTTGATCATCAAACTTCAGTTCAAAGGAGATCCAGCAGCTGAAAGGGTTAGTTGAGTCCTGAGTGCCGCAGTCAAAATAACGTTCAGTGCTGCCAAACTCAAGTGCGTGTTCTCGACATCATCCGTCATCCGATGTCAAAACAAGGATAAGTTGTCTATGTTGACCTCGACAATGTTCATCTACCAATTCAAGTGCACCTGTGGTGCCACTTATGTAGGTCGTACTACAAGGCAACTATCTAAGCACATCAAGGAACATCAACCAACTTAGCTTAGACATGGAGGAATCGGAGTTATTTCCAGTTCTATTGTTGCACACTTGGTCGAAACTGGACATGGTGTGGATACTAATTCGGCTTTCACCATCATTTATCGCGTCCCACAATACAAATCCAAGGCTTGCAACAGCCGAGGCAATTATCATCCGTTTGCTGAAGCCATAATTGTTTGATCAAAAAACACTTGTTCAGGCACTTAAACTTCCCTGGCCCAAAGCGGACAACATCACACATGAGCGTTACGATGACCCAAATCAATTATCAACGCTCACGTAACCCCTTCTTATCTGACCATGAGAACGAGTGACAAATGTGTCCCTACCCCACCTCTTTGCTATAATTATTTGACCTCGACTGTTTGACCCCAACACAACACCTTTCCGTTATTTTCTCACATAAATGTTATTGTATTGGCTTGAAAAGGAACTCACCGACAACATATGTTCACCTGCAACCTGTGTTTCTGAAAATGGTTAGTACTCAGACGCAGGAGCCTGTCTATGCCGCATCGTCGAAGTTTTCTTTCGAGTTCCAATAAGGCTGTTCGTATGCGCCAACAATTCGCAACTGCTCTATACACTGTACGATACGACACGCGGTAGTTCACCACCTCAGAAGACAAACTACTCGATAATTAAGGTGTGAACCAAGGATTGGAAGGAAAGATTTTTCCATTTTGTGACTGTATCTTAGCAGTATCATCAGAATTTAGACCACAGCATCCAAGAGAGATTACTAAAGTCTTATTAATTCATACATCGAAATTGCACCAGGGGGTATCGAATATGTTTTCCTTTGTTGTCCGATTAATGTATCAGAGTAAATCTTTGAATGCCTTCGATCATGAATAATTGTTTACGCTCATTTATAATATTAAATGTGTATAGCTCAGTGGTTAGGTTCCGTTCAACTCTTACAACCAATAGCCTCATACTATTTTGCTATGATTTTTTCACTCCTTCACAGTGTCACTTGCTCGACAGTTAAATATACTGATTCTTCATTGTCTGTTTTTAATTGTATTTTGTTGTAACAGTGATCATTCATCATCACTTCTGCTTCACCTTTCGCGATCACTATGAGCCACCAACAGATACCGATTGTGGTTACACTTTCCATTCTCCAGTCACTCACTTGTAGTCACACTGAACAGTAGCTATGGCATTGCCCCAACGCCAAATTTGTAGTTGCATGATTGACTCGATGACCACGTTTATGTATTATGTATGTATTATATCCTGTGCAATGTCCGGGGCGAACAGTTCGCACGATGCCCTCCTCAGCCGTTCTCGTGAGCTGTTTGCACTTATCATCATGTATTCACTTCAACAATACTGCCTATTACCGTTACGAACGTTATTAGTCGCCCACCCATTCAGTCAATAAAAGTTGGTCTCTACTTTGGTCTTAATTTTTTTCATATTCCTTTTGTGAAATAAACAGAAAACAATGAATCAGGCCGCACTAGCCTTGGAAACGACCAATGGGTTGTTCTCTGATCGTTACTGCTACCAAGCAGTTCACAGATCATCATCATCATCACCATAAAGCGAAATACAATGAAGCGAACTTCATTGATCGTTGCCCAACTCGAAATTCATGTAACGTTAGTGGTGATATGTAAAGTGGAAAGGGATTATACCTCTTTTCAAGAAGGAATGCGAGTGGATCTCCATGGTCAACACACGGAGTACACAATCTAACAATGCTTATATTCCTTTTCAAGCATTCTGACCTAATAAGAAATGACAACAAGAGCACCACTGCTGTCGGTTTGCCGCTGTATCTCTCAATGTCTCCAACTAATTGGTTGCAGTCCTTTAGGCCCGACATGGAAGGCGGGAGACTCTACCTAATAGTTCTGTGCGTTTCTTCATGCTACGTCATTTGTTGATCTCCACGTGGTTTCCTTAAACCCGTAGCGGCTACATGAATAATGCGTGGTGAGGTAGACGACAGTTGGGCATACGCAATACCTGTCCTAACCAACTTACGCATGATAATCTGAATTCGATGAACTAGTTAATTTGTCGCCGACAAACTCCCAAACCACGACTCCTCACCTCTAGATTACTATTTCTCAAGTGTGTCAAACTAAGTAGCACCGATAGTCCACAACCTCCAGTCGATGGGTATCTTCTATTGGTAAATTCATGATCTCAAAACCATAAAGTAGAACTGAACGAACCGTGGCACAATAAACACGACCTCTAAACTTCAATGAAACGTCGCGTCCACACTAAAGATGTTTCGATATCAAATTATCCCTCCGAGGACGTGTGTTCGAATCCGATCACCACCGTCTGAATTTCCTGCTCCATGTGTGTTGTATTCCAGCCCTGTGAGTAGGCGCTTCACCATTCCTGAAAATTGTTTCATTATCTATTTAACAAAAGCACGTGAAATAAAAGATAAAAAAGAGGTACGCTTCTGGAGCCTTGTAAAGGCCAGCGGTCATCTCCTTCCATGCACTATCGTCACTGTTCCGGTAACTGCCAATGTAAGAAAAACGATCCACCATAACAAATTCCTGGCCATTTAGCTTCAAAGTGGGACTAGGCGACACCCGCTCTTGTAGCATCACGGTGCACTTTGAAGGTGTAAAGCTTATACCGAATGGGGTTACAGCACTTCGTAATCTAACAAGTACCCTTTTTGCGTCCTCCAAGCAGACAGGTAATGTAATCGGCCTACTCTAAATCGCACCGCTTTCCTTCAGCTGCACATTAAATACGAACATTTTGGAGACTATTTGATGCGTTCTCCGGTATATCGTCCAGAAAGAAATTTAACAGGAATCACGAAATAGGAGACCCTTGACTAGCGCGCTGCGGGTGACGAACGATCTACTTAGTTCGTTATAGACCGTCAGTCGACCAGAAGTATACGATTACAGTGACCTAAGTAAGCTGGCGTACTTCTGGGACATTCCTTTTTGAAGATATCAACCCGTTCTGGCTTCACGCCCAACTGACTCGTAGGCTGTTCTTAGCTCCAAAAACACTGCTATCGTTGGTTGACGATGGGTGTGACGCAACGTGAAAATTTGATCAATAAATACATCCCGGACCAGGCCGAAATCCGATTTATCGTTCATGGATTTTGATCTCTCTTAAAGAAATCAGAGATCGAAGGATTGGGATCAAACTTATCCGGCGGTGGTATACGTATTCGTAGCAAAATCCCTTCTCGAAAATTGGAGCAATCAGTGACTCGCCCAAGATGATGGAATGGGCTGTTGCGTCCAAGTTTTACGCAGTACGGTAGTAATAGGGTTGACGAGGTTATCAGCTCCCATCTTGAATAGAGTGAGAAGGAGCCCTTCCGGTCCTGCTTCTTTCTCCTCTTCAGAGCTTCAATGTAAGGTTGGACTTCTGCACAACTTCTTCGCGACGCTGTCCACGAAGCTTGGGTTGCAGATGAGATGATCCAATTAGCGCCAGACCAACAGAATTGTTCGCTGATGCTCTCTGCCCACAACTAAAGCCTTTGCTATTTATTGTGAATAGCTTCTCTACTTTACCGCAGGCTGTCTCACCAACGGGTGTTCGCCGACATCCCGTGTTGCTTATCAGTTGAAACAGTCTTTGGTTATTCCCTGAAGCAGCGTCTACTCCTGTCCCACCAGTTCTTGTTGCCCACCAGTTTATTGAGTCTCCACGTGAGCTAACGTTGCAGACGCCACCTATCCTTGTTTTAACTCTGGAGATATTCGAATTCATTTCGTTCTCGATAGAAGCACGTCTCAGTACTGACTTACCAGTGTCGGATTGTTTCAGTTTCAGTGAGCCAGAAAAGGTTTGATACCGCCTTATTTGGTATAACAGCTCCATGGCACGCGCTAACTAAGATCGATGGATGCTTGGCATTGATAGTGTTCGCACATGGTACGTCGGATTTTGATAACTCATTTGCGTTTGCTGATTCCACCAATCACCATAACGTCAAAATTACGAATTCCTGATTGTGAATTTTCCCACGCAATGGAAGCAGACCGAACAAACAAAATTGCCCTCATGAACAAGGCTGAAAATCAGACCAAAGTTACCGGTTTCAGTGTGGTGAAATTGGTATTGCATTGTCCGAATGACGTGCGTAGTTTAACATGTGTGTTCGATCACATGATGACATTCACAGCGGTGATCCCGTAACTTCTGTACCAAAACAGTTTTAAATTTGTCACTCAGAGCACAATACTTTGGACCGGAGTATACTGTATGCATTATTTAAAGACAGGTTGCCAAAAGCTAGGTAAATATTGCTGAGATCAAAATGTGTGAACAATCTGTCGTGTGAAACGGTATGGAGTCGGGTGACCAAAATAGACCGAAGGTACGGCGACCGTTAAGCGAAATAGGGATTTTTTAATAATTCATTTCGATGTACCTGATTTGTTCGTGACTTTCGGATTTGCTTCATCTAGCTGTCTAATCAAAACAAGTTTCATGTGCCCAAAGTATATAATTATACATATATGCTGCCCATCAGTTTTCAAAAGATGGTCATTTAAGAATCGATCCAGATGGCAATTCGTTGTGGTCCGCTAATGACAGCTGGACTGAACATAAACGATATACACTGAGCAAGTTTGGCCTCTGGCAAACTGTGAGTTAGCCTACACTTACTATCAATAACTAGCCCAAGTCCTCACTNATTGGATTTTGTACTGAGCGAATGTAGCAACACCATATCGTTTAATACCCGCTTTGGCGAATTCTTATGAGACAGATTGCCTTCGTTGAAGATAGAATACCTTTAAGTGTATATCAAGGAAGCATTGGTGTGCATATTGTGACAAAAAAGGTACAGATTAATTTATTAAAGTTGTGATGGGCTGCCAAAACAGAATGTGTACAAAAGGGACTCTGAAGACATGATGGAATGGGTATGCAAGCGGTGTGTTTATGTGATCATTTTCAGTCCGATTTTGTTTATATAGATCGCAAAGAGGCTCACGTGTAAACGAATCACAATTACAGCTTCATGAGTGCTCCAAAGTGAGTTACTTGTAAGTCGTGAAATTTGCCGGAAATATGCCTCGCATCCCGTCAGAAGTCCGTTCACCATATAGCCAACCGACCTCCTGGAATCACAAGCAAGTGTTCATTTGAGGTGGAAACGACAAGATTTGATAAGTTAGCATAAATA
This sequence comes from Echinostoma caproni, assembly GCA_900618425.1. Lineage (NCBI taxonomy): Eukaryota > Metazoa > Platyhelminthes > Trematoda > Plagiorchiida > Echinostomatidae > Echinostoma > Echinostoma caproni. The sequence continues at coordinate 56,128 of UZAN01040417.1, read as the reverse complement.
TGTTGCGAGCAATACAACATAAATTAAACGGGAGAAAACGGAGTCTTTCTCCCAGTGGGCTATCCTTATGCATATCGACAAGGCGATTGCATGAATGTGGCTTTGATTACTGATAGACGGTTTAAATAGAAGTTCCACTGAGTTATCTCTAACTTCACCGGATAGTCCTGATTTTTGTGTGAAATGCAACTTAAGTTAGCAAGAGCGATATTGTTTGAATCATTCCTCAAAGATATATATATATATACATATATATTGATGCTCCAAGTTGAATACGTTTCAGTTCAGTTTTTACAACCATTAACCAGGCACTTTCGTGCCGAATGTCATTGCATAAAGAGGCCCGGAATTTTGGAGCATGCTTCTTAGCCACCTATGATTGAATCTACCAACCGTCATATTGATTACTGTTGAAAAGAATCACTAAGTAAGATATTTTTAACAATCGTGACGAACAAATATCAAATCAGACTGTAATGTGTTGGTTACTAGTTCTTTCATTTGTCATATGATTCGTGATAAACTCAGAATGCGTTCACGCATCTGTGCTGATGTGTTTGTTCACGTGTATACTTTTGAAATCACGGCTCAAGCAATCGGTGCATCAATTTTCAACTGTCAATACAGATTTTCACCATCCGATCCGGCTTGTCTCATAAAAAATACTGCAACCATAGATAAGGCGCAAGTGTCACGAAGAAGGTATTTCCATAGACCTCCGATTGACCTTCACAACCAGTGTCGGAGGATGTGCAGTCTGTGATTGCAACAATACTGTTGTGCGGTCCGAAATTTCGCTGCGACATCCAGTTTTTGCACAATCTCTAAGTTGCGCTTGCGTGAAAATTGTATCGTTCATAGTATAGCATACCAATGGAATGATTGAAATGAGGATAACATTTAGGCGAACTGATTAAGTAAACCCGGCTGAGTCATTGCTGACCGCAACCGCATATGGAGTTTATCTGAATCAATTAATTTGTGGCTAAATGAATCATGAGGATAAGCGAATATTCTCTTTCTATTCGTTCGGCAACCAATAATCCAGATCACAACAGCGTTCATCGTATTGGAGGGTCACTTGGTAGAATACATATACGCTCTTGAGAACAAAGAATAATCTTGGGTAATAAAACTTGATAAACATGTAGCGGTGACAATATCAGCCTATACTTACATCGTCCATTCCTTCGGGCCACGGTAGAACGCGAACAACCTCATTCAAACGCAATGATAATTCATCAGTGTCTTGGGCAGCATATGGATAGGTTGTTATCACCTGAGAAAAAAAATATGAAGCACATAACATCTGGTATAAAACAGCCGAGAGCCATCTGTTAAACAGAAGATTGGCTTCCTCGACTTCCCCACCGCAAAAAGTGCCATCAAATAAAAATTAAACAAACTTATTGAACCATTATAAGACAATCTGTTGGGGTTTGAGATTTTCGTAACTGGACCACAACATACAGACCATTTTGGGACATTGGGAAGCGCTAATAAATAAATATTCCAGAGGATTTGTGGAAAAACGAGCCCCTATTATCACGTCCAACCATAAATATTTTGTAGCCCCAAATCTGTGGCAAAACGTATCACCGTCAGCAAGCGCAGGTAGTGTCCCGGACAATAAAGAGGCGGAATTGTAACCCCGATAGCCTATCCAGACTCCAAGTAATGATTTCCTCAACTGATATTTTGCTTTCTTCAATTCCATTAATGCTTCCAGATGCGGACACCTCACCGGTTATCTTCATTTGTTTCATTTATGTTGCCGCATCGAGACTGTTTATTTCCGTTCTGATAGACTTAAATCGCCTCTTATAAAACGGCTTTGCAGTGATAAGGAAAAGACAAATGAATGGCAGGCGCAACGATGTTAAACGATTATCGATTCTCATCAAGGCTGAGATTCAGCGCTTAAATCGGGTGTATGTCGAGACCGTTCTGAGCAACCAGAGCAGTGAGAACATTGTTGTCGGTTTTGAAGCAACACTGTGGCACATGTGGCAGCTCCTATCCTGACGTAGAATTCCTACATTTACAATTTTCTGCCTCCTCCAATTCTCTACCTTCTGCTTCCAATCCCTCTGAAAACATCAACTCTGTTTCTCTGACTGTGGTTCTTAACGTTTTGAAGCAACCGTGGTCTAACAAAGCCCATGGAACGGAATAATTAGCTCCCATTTTATTGAAAACCTGTATCAAACTCTTTGCAGCACCCGTTGCGAGATCAATCTGTTTATGTCCTTTGGAACAATCCCTGATTGCTAGAGAGCTGCCGGGATAAGACCCATTCCCAAAAAGGGTTTTTCAAATTATCGGCCAACTGCTTATACCTCAGCCCTGTAGAAAGTTTTGAAAACGCTTTTGAACCAAATGATTACCTTCTCTGATGTTCTCGATCCTCTGCTTATAAACATCCCCTTACGACTGTTGATATCGTCGCGTATGCTGCTATTCTGTGGTCTCAGTTTTAGATAGGAATGGTGTTCGCCTTATTTCCTCTAATATGCCAACGCTTTTGGTTCACTGAACCGCCGCATTCTCATTCAAAGTATTGCTGACTGCGGTTTAGGATCCGACAAGTTAAATGTTCTTATAAACTTACTTCTCTATTAGGTTGCAGTTTACCTCATACAATGGTAAAATTTCGTCCTCTTCTTACTTTACCTCTGATTTCTTCCAGGGAGCCATTTTGTCTATCCTCTTTCCCTGTGCATAAAAAAGCTGACTATAGCTACCAACTTTAGTAACTGTATGGTAATTGGGTACCCTTCCAATAACGATGTATCGTTCCACTTCATGAAAGTCTAAAAGACGTTTTTAGTTGGTCCCTGCCCCGATAGCTTATGCCTAATATTTCCAAATGTGTTGATGTTCCCTTCAACCTTACATCTGGCTCCCATTATTAAGCTACTTTTAATGATTTACCGGAGCCCGCCTTTAGCAGTCACTGAATGCTGACTCGGTGTTGTCCTATCCACATACAGAAACAACATCTTCCCATATCTTGCCCGACTTCTGTGAACCGGGCACGAATTGTTACAGGTCTGGTGGAACATCTCATGAGTTAGTTTATACATTTATTTTTTTAACTATTACTGTCGTCTTCTTGCTCTCGGAGCACTGCCTCTTTTGTTTTTTCCCCTTCACACTTTTTGCACTTTTCCCACCTCCACTCTACTCTCATGAAAATGGCTGAAAATTCAACCTTCGAGTGCATAAAGCTTAGTTTAACCTGACCACCCTTATCAATACTCAGTAACACTACAGGATCACGCGAAATGGCGTTTGTGCGCCGATGCGCTTGATAGTATCTGAATGACTGCATAACATTTCCCTGGAAAGACACCACCTATTTCTCCGTTCTTGTCCTAAGTCGGGCATACATATCCTTTAATCCTTGGTCGGGTCATCCATCTAATTGTACCCAAGAAGTGTACATTCGAACCAATGTCTGATTTGCAACACCCGGTGTATTTGTTTGAACATAAAAGTTGGGTTAGATGCTGCTAACCGCAAGAAACTTGGCATAAGTGTGTGGTCACTTGCACTTCGTAAAATGCCCTTTGCGAACAAGCGTTTAAAATACGCTCTGCCGAGGAAGCCCTATTCACTACCTTCCCTTGGTGGAGGTGTTTTTCCACCGAAGTGAGAGGACCAAATCCAACATCCGAGATTATAACCAGGACGATGAACTGCTGGCAGTTCGCCTAGTGGAGTTGACTAAAAATCCTCATTCGAAGCCAACCAAGAAGAAACGTACAATCCACACACATCATTGTGGTAGTAGCCGCCGGTTCGATTGGGCGCTTTGAACGCTTGACAACGTCCGAAGGGCATGTGGTACGTTGAAGGGCACACTGACCACCAATAGACTGTGGTTTTGAAACACCGCCCCGTTGTCTTGCGGATTATGCTTTGGTTAGTCAAAGGCTCCAGTCAACTAGCCTGCTTTGACTTGGGCAACCTGGCAGTATCAGACCCATAAGCAAATCATGGAACTTTTTTCTTTCTTTTTGCAAAGATTGTACTGTGATTTGTTTGGCAAACAGTTCGGACTCAAACGAGTATAATTATATATATTCAAATATATATATATACCTCGCAGTAACTTTTGCAACTTCGTAATCATGCTATGATATGTCGTTTCCCACAAATTGGAACAAGTGAATAAGGAAAACTTCGGCAGTTGCGAAATGTAACGGAAACAAACCTCAAATGTTTTCACTTTGGAAGTTTCCGCTCCACCCAAACGTTGCGGATGTAGGCTGAGTTGTTGATGGTTGGAGGCAACTGAATCCAATGTGCCCCTTCCACGTTTTGCGCGTTCCGGAGATGACAAAGAATGGTCTATAATGGTAAGACGTGGTGATTTGTGATCCGTCTGCCCAGGTTTGACTGATAAGTGTTCAATGGAGGCGGCTTTCCGATCTGTTTGTTTAAGCCAACCGAGGTGCAACCCATTCTGTGAAGGAAGCTGTTTTTGTATTATAATACGGGAGGTACGCTTATATTTTGGACTACGTGAATCAACCGAGTCTCTGATGATTACTTCACGAGATTTGATCGACGGAGCATGAATCAATCGGATTCCGTTTGGTTTGTCTCTATTCGATCCAGTGTAAAACTGCTGGTCGATTACTTTGTTCCTCGTCGCGTCTGTTGGATTCGCCCGAGGTAGATATTGTTCTAATCTCCGGGAAACTTCGAAACTGTTCAATGGTTGCATCCGGATCCCTTGCGCGTTTGAGATGGAAGACGGTTCACTCCAATTCTCATTTCCTCGTGAGCGACGGGAACTTTCGCGGCGTCTGATATTATTTAGGGCTTCAGTAGATTTGAAAAACTGAACAGAGCAAAAGGGCAGCAACACATGCCTGATGTAGCAAAACGGATATCCTTTCGTCAAGATTTATCACAATGCAATGTTTCAGTTAATTAGTCTAGTTTTTCCACAAAGTCCATCCTGTCTTGCAGACGAGTGTTGAGATAACACGCTCAGATTCTATTCACATATTGATTTAGCGATCTCAGTGATGCTCATGAAACCTAATTCTGAATCGCCACAGTGTCTATCGAAGGTTTTTCTAACGCGGTTGTTAATTTGCTTACGAGCAAACAGAGATTCCTAAATACTAGTTAATTACGATAACGTGTTCAGAATATTTATCAGCATGCAAAATGAAGGTACAAAAGTGAAAAAAACTTGCTGGATGCACGAAGCGCACTGCTCGACATTCGGTCAGTTTTCTCGGAATACATACGGTAATGAATGATGATAATTGCAAGCCCAAAGGATATACTGGGACGGTAAACCTTTTCTGGTTAATTTCGCCATAAAAAAATTCAAAATAATTATTTTTGCTGCATGATTATTTGGCATACCACTGAACCGGGAACTTTCATTACCAAATATTTCAAAATGAAGTGTCAAAAGTTAGAGGGATATTCCGACCAAGGTGCCTCCTTAGTCCATGCGTTGTATTCTGGTCTTTGGTGATGCTCATACAAAATCGATAATGGCAATCTGTGATTGTTTATTTTTATTAGCCTATCTAAAATCATGTGACGACTGAATATCCAATACTACTGGATGAGGCTAGTACTCTTGTCATTTTGGTCTGACAAGGGCGACAATAGCCACTATCAGAGAACATGAAGAAGTTGACATTAAAACAGTTCGGTATTAGCGTTTGCCTTCCCCCACACATGTTTAAAGAAATACTGAAAATGGTGGCTCATCGTGACCTAATTACCACCATTTCCCGAAAAGCTGTAAGAAAAGCATCCAGACGTTTGACCGAGAGAATGAAACTTCAGGTTATACTATCCACAGCTACATCATTGCCATATCACATGAGATGAAGTTTGGACTGCCAATTTAAATGGGAACTGGGAAGCGGATGCATCGGCAAACCTTCCTACCGAAGTATAGGAAGACCAGACAAAGTTTGTTTCTCAGTGTCAGATTCCGCATCGATTGAAAGGGACTCAGAGCCACATTTATGGACTCATTGAGGAGTGGAAATGATACCTCTTGACTAGAATGTGTGTGGTGAATTTCGAAGTTGCATTGCTATGAGCATGTTCACACATAGGAATAAATCGTATTAACGGGCAACATAGCAATAAACGATTGTTTCTTTTTTGCAGTCGATTTGATTTAGTCAATAATTCTGGATTACAGCCACGATTACAAACACGTTCGAATGATTTCTCTTGTTATTGATCTCAAAGAACATGGGCGGAGAAGCATCACTTCAACAAAACAACACCGCAACACTCGTTTGTACGTACAATACCTATCAGTAATATTCATGCAACCCTTGTTTGGACTGGCCCCCCACAATCTTGAGTTCAATTCACATGAGTACCTGTGAGATTTTTTAAATGTGTGAGTATGCCGAAAACTAAATCCTCTAGCTTCTTACTGAACTCAAGTTTACGTTAACCACCGTGGGAAAATATTAGCATCAGGGGTTGAAAAACGCTAACGAGCCGTAGGTAAAAATGACTTTTTGCTATTTTGGAGCAAAGGGAATGAGTTATTCTCAACTGGGTTAAAATCCTTTGCATTAGAATTGAACTTCCTAAAACTTTTTCTGCGCCTTATTTATACACGCTCTTCAATATTATCTTGATATTCACTTAAATATTTGATATTCTATTATATTTTGATGGATCATAGCTTTGGTGACCGCTGTGGTGGTGTTCTCAGTGAAGAAGCTGGGTAGAAGAACTGAACTGTGCCCATGAGTTTAGCGCACACTATGTATACACTTAGTCATTTTTATAATACTCCTTCTCACATAAAGGAGTTCTTCACGTTTGATTTATTTTATAACAGTGTATTTTTTGTCAGCACGTTACCAACAGTTTGTAAAAGGATGTCACTGTCTTGAGATACCACAATAAGTTAAACATGATGAGAACAAATGTACGTGAAAAGAATCGACTACCGAAATAGTTGTCACATGATGCTTTTAAATAAGTGAAATTGTACGCCATTGGAATCGAAGCATCCCAAACTGGTGCATGAGAACTTCAGATTCAAAAGCAATCAGTTGTCACGTGACCGATAATCTACGTAATTTAGTCAGAACGATTAGTTTTAATTTATCACAAATGATAACTGCCCATGAAGTGTGGCAATCGTCGATAAAACGAGATTGACACCGTTATGAGCAAACGGAATCAGTTGCGTTACATCAAGGATTACAGCATAGATCAGTGATGCCAAAACTTCAAGCCTAGTCAGATTATTTCGTTGCATCCAGTGAATGTTATGGAAAAAGCCACACACCAGCTAGTCGATTCATAGCGTCAGACTGTGTTCTGTAGAACTGAACTCCGTTAACGTTCAACGACAAAATATGCAAAGCTGATGACGAAATAATGCCGGAAAAAACCGCGTCAAACATATACCAGCACATGAACACAGCTAGATAGATAGATAAATAAATAAATAGATAGATAGATAGATAGATGGATAGATAGATAGATAGATAGATATGGCGTACGATACCTGGCAATAACCTCGGCGATTGGCACAAAATCATGAACACTAAAAGCCTTTCCCCATATTCCTACAAGACCATCGTCAGAGGTTAGTGTTCCCGAAGGCACACAGTGACTGAATAACGACTAAGATCTAGTGAAATATTTTTTTACAACTGATAAATGACTGGGTTGTGTCGGTCATCCTGCACCTCGGCCTGTGTTTGGCGAAACCAGGTTAGTCGTAGGAGTTTCGCACACTATGGTATTCGCATATATCGTTATCATATTTTATAATTTCAGTGTACCGGCAACATATTTCAGCCCGGAATCAGTAAAGCTGCTGCGACCACAAACTACACAATCGTTTTCAAACAATTTCCTGGACTGATACCGTAGATATGAATGCCAATGTGTCTCGGAAGATTCGATTTCTGTTTTGGGGATTGTCTTCTAGCCATGTTCTCAGATCACCATCTGTTTGTTCGTTACGAGAACTTCATATCGGCGATAAGCCAATCGGCATCTCCCTTCTTCAGGTGTTTGATGAACTCAATTTGACCACATCACAATCAACCTCGATATCTGGTAGAATGAACGCCAATTCGTAAAACACCGGTAAATTATTCCATATCATCTATGTTACTAGTGGAAATCAACAGGCTGTTACGAATATATCCTTTGGGACATCGAAAGCTTTTCAAAAAATGAACGAAACACTTCCAAACACAGCTCCGACGACTCTTCACTTCTAGTCACTCAAATTGTTCCAACAAGTATGCATAGTGTTTTGTCAAGAAAGAACCACTTTAAGAAAGCGGAGATCCGGAAGATCTGTTTTCTGAAATATCAAAAGCTACCAGGCTCATCTTCTGGCCCTGTTTACTCATAGCAAAACTCTATCTTTCAGAAAACTTGAAATAGTCGATGCCGGTGTCGATTCTTTCTAGTGGGGAAATCGGTTATCTCCGTTTTTTCAAAGGCGTTGCGCACTGGTTGTATTAGCCGTAGAATGCACCTTTGAACGCACCAATGCTTTTATCGTCCGTCCCAATCAATAACTTGGTCAAAAGGATTAAATAAATGGGTTGGGGATAGAAAATTCGGAGATGATTGCTATAAGAGGGTGGTATATGGTCCCACTAGGAAGTGGATATATCAGCACATATTGGTTTGAGTTACGAGGTACGATCACGTTTAACTGGTAATTATCACTTCCAGTGGCGCTAATCAGGACTGCTCCATATTCCTATTACTTTTTCATTACCAAAGATGACATCCATCGAAAGTCTTTCCGACCTAACTCCTAATGAAATCAAGCCGTTCCGAGGAAATTGGGCTGCCTATCAAGAGCGTTTTAGTGATATTATCTTGCAAGAACCCAACGTAGTGATCAAGCTCGTTCGCGGTGGTTCATCTACAGGCAAATACACTAAAATTGACATCATAAAGCTTACTACGGGTGAGAGGGAGAAAACATGACTAGATGAGAAGAGAAATAACCAACATTCCAGTTCCTTGAAAGGATGTTGCACACCTTTTCATCATCACTCATACACATTGTTTTTGGTCATAGGCGTGGGTGGTCGGATGACTGTGTCGTGTGAGTTGGCCATGGAAGACCGACTGCTCTCACGAATTGTTTTGGGACCATAGTGGGGGATTATGTTGGTGGATTCTGAGGGCTTCCGTTGTGGCCAGAATGCGACTCCTACTTCCCTTAAAATGACGTTTGAGAACTGAGTAGATTAATCGAAACGCCTCAGCTGCTTCAATCACGTGGTTTGACTTTACTTGGTGTGAAGCGATCGAACTATTGATAATGCTAATCACCCCACTAGGTCGGGCGGTGCGCAGGGACTCGTTCAGATAAACGTCTGCTCTTGCAGCCAATACAACTTGTCTCACATGAACGAGTAACCAAGCACACACAGAAAGAGACAACAGAAACAGACAATTTATCATTGATTTCAAGGTTCCAACTTGGTCTGGAGATAAATACAATGCCAATTTGTGCTACGAGGAACGCTTTTTCGGCTATATTCAAGTTTAAGTGTCACAATTTCGGCACTTCTGTCGCCCTGAAAAGACAGTAATATATACACTGGATTTTTCTCAACAGTAGTGATTGTATTTGGCAACCGGGGATGCCTAAAAATGTTGTCAACGAATGTTTCTGGGTGTCTATTGTGAAGGAAAACCTCTCGGATGAACTTCAGCATGCTCTCAATGGTATCATCAGTACAAATTCTCCACCCTGTAGTAGCTACGTACTTAATCAGGTTTCTTTTCCGTTCCAGTGGCACATAACTTTTGAAATGGATATACTGGCTATTCCACTATAGCTTCCTGTGGATGGTGCATGGCATGATTCCATCTGATCGACGACTTAGTAGAACGTTCAGAAACGCGGTTCGCTCCTTCTCATCGTTCTCTAAAGTGAACTTTGTGTTTGGATGTACTGAGGTAACTACTTTTAAGAGTCTTAATAGATTAAGACTGTCATCGACAAAAGCACAAAATGTCATTCACGTATCGCTTGTATAATGTGCAGCGATCGATTCTTCGTTTGAGAATGTTATTCTCCGGCATAGCAACGAGGAAATCTGCAAAAAGTGGACCCAGGGAAGACCCCATTGCTACCCCCGTTTGACGATAAACTTCATCGTTGAATTTAAATTGAATGTGTGTGCACAAGAAAACATGTTTGACATCACTAACTTGTATTCCGTTTTCACAATTATTGCTATATATGCGATCACATGTATTCGATAGTTTCAGTAATAGGAACGTTTGGGAAGAGGGAACTGACGTCGAGTGATTTCATACGTAATTCGTTTACGCTGGAGTCTTTGATTCTGGTCACTAGGTGATAAGAACCCTTTAATGTATGATTGATGAGTTGTGCTCTCACAGGTTCCAGGGTCACTACCAGCCACTTATGGCATAATAAGGAAAGTTACACATGTCTAGGATCGGTTGGAGAGGCACTCCATGTTTGTGCAGTTTTTTAAGCCATAGAGTCTTGGGATCTTGCTTGATGAAGGCCAGTAAACAACGCAACTTGTGATGAACTGTCTATCGATTGATGTAGTTCAGTATACTATATGTTCTGTTTAATTACAAGGTACTCGTTTGAGATTGACAGGAACTCGTTCTTGCAATCATCATTGGCAATAATCCCTTAGAAGTAGTTAAGAGCCTCAAGAAGCAAGCAAAAGTTTACCAATATATGGCATCCCTAGGGCTGTCACAAAACTAGCAACTTCTGACTGGACAGATAGATGGTATCATAGTCTTTCTAAACAGATTCGAGACATGGCCCTTTGGTGTCGAGGATGCTTCACAGTTTTCAGTATTTGATCATCGATATCTGCAAAATGTTACTCATATCTAGTGGTTAACCCATATGCGTAATGAAAAGATTCAGCGACGTGCATTGATGTATATACTCATCTTGCAGATTGATTGCACTACACCGTCTTCACCGGTTAGTTCATATTTTACACATTACTGATCAATACCTTCCGCATCGATTGTTGTCTACGCGGGAGAAGTCAGTTGATTGCTTGAAATAGGGATGTGAAAAGGTTAGAGGTGATATAACAATCCCAGTTTGTCTATGCTGACTACCCTTCTGAGGCCGAAGGATGATGCATTCTGTAGTTTAGAAGCATCAGGGAATATGACTAAATACAAACCAATTGTATACATATATATAGGTTGCAGCAATTATGTGCTTGAGTGTCCTTGTTGGGGACACTCAGCCACATCACTCGGGTTCCACAGCCATCTATCATGTTCATGGCTTTCTCTGCATATCCAATACACAAAAGCACGAAAGACGGAAATAAATCACCAGGCTAGGGGCACAAAGCAATCCTAATGAACCACCTTTACGCTGTTCTATTGTCTTGTTGTATTGTATTGTTCTATTGTACTGGCTGTTCTTTTTTACTTAGACACCTTTTTGTTATATGAAGTTTTGAAAAATTTCTGTATCGTTTTGATGGGTATATATACAGTTCTTATCGAAACTGAAGCAACGAGTTCCTATGGAACAATTGTGGTTTCGTATACGTCACAGTATTAATACTAAACTTAATTTCTTTTCCAAATTATAATAAACAAGCCTTGGGGAGTCTTTATAGCATTGACTTTCCCGATTCGTTTATGCTCAGCAAACGATATGGTTCAGAATGTAGCGGATACTCCCATTTCGTCAGTAGCGGTTGACCTAGACCATGATGAGATAAGAGGTAACCAAAGAGAATGGAACAGTTTTTATTTACAACAAATTAACATTGATAATAATTAAGATGTAAAGTTTGTGTACACTAATAGTCGATTGGTCTATCTATGTTCTTTAGGACTTTTTCGAGCCTCTTCGGCATCGAATCCACCAACTTTGTTATGAAGTCATTTTCTATTTTGTGCTCCATTAAGCAGCGCACTTTTGGCTTCAATGTCCAATGTGCAGGTAGCACATTGACCCCTCTCTTCAAAACAGTAAACAGATTTTCAATCGTGTTCAGATTCGGGCTATTAGGGGGAAGTTGCATGAACTGGATCCTAGAGGTTCGCATCTTTTCTGAAGTCTAAAAGCAAATTATAAGTGAATCAGACTCCTTAGCTAAATAAATTGGCAACAATCTCGTGAAACATGACACGAAGCGTTATCCTGAAAAAAGATAACTTTTCCAGACTACTGCTTTTCGTGAAACATTTTCATCATTACTGATACAAATCTCCCACTATTCATGTTGCCTTTGACTGATGTCCACCGACAAGACTGACCGTGTTTTACCCCTACCCAGATGAGTAATCTCGACGGATGAGAAACTCTTTCATTTGGTGGAATAAGTCCTTTTGGAAAGTTCTCACCACAAATGACTTTTTTGTGAGTCTTCCAAGGCTCGTCACACACCATGCACTCGTCGGTGAAATAAACCAATCGCCAAAATGACGCATGTTGAGATTTGAATTCTCGGGCAAAATCAATACGAGCCAGCCTTTGCTGCACGTTCAATGCTGGCTTCACGTCAGCCGAAACCTACCACATTTTAAATGTTTTCATTCTTCTCTGCAGAAGGAAGTATGAATGGCGAGGAGGATCTCCTCGTTGATTAAACGGCAACGACTTTCTGCAATGTTTTTTCAGTGTAATACGAATCAGGTGGTCCTCCTGTTTGGATGTACTCGGTTTACGGCCTCCACAAACTGTTCTGGTTGTTTATTTCCATGGGTAATACTGTAAATTGTGCGTTAGTTAACGCCAAAGCATTCGGCAAGATTTGATATAGAAAATCCCAGCTGGTGTGCTCGTGCACTTCCATTTCTGTCCTTTTCACCGAGGTAGCGAGAGCTTTTGGTTTTGAGCGCTGCTTGCTTCATTATGGTGACAACAATACAAACATTCAAAGCTGTGTACAAAAATGACCTTGATTTCAAGGTTGACTTTGATTAAAGCGGTATTTCTCGAATTCAGTGAATTAGATATAAAACATAGATTATTATTATTATGAAACCTTCTTCAATGTAAATTCCTAGGGTTGTGAAAGAATTTCATTTGGTTGTTAAATATAGTTGGTATGATGGAGTATATGTCAGATAAAAAATGCATCATAACAAACAACCGAGATGACAAGGGTTTATGGAAATTCTTAAGTCATTCCTATTAGAAAATACTGCGTTTTTACACTTGATAAAGTTTGCGATTTTCACGTTAAGATCATGTTATCTTGGAAGCCAAGGTCAGGCACGTTTAGTTGACACTCATGCAGACTAGAAACTACGTATATCGAAGTAGATAAAATATAAATTATTGTCAAATCATACAGTATTATTGTAGGTGATAAATATAATGAAACTCAATTCAATCATAGGGAAAATATTTTAGTGCATCACAATCGACCAGTAGTATATGTATATCAAAGGAAAGTGGAGATACACGCCGAGTTGTTTACCGTTTATTCTTACGTCTCGAACACACTAGGAACTCGCTTCCAAACGGTGATGAAAGAGTCTGGAGCAGAAAAACAGATAGCTATATGTCGTCTGTGGGTGCTCTGAAATCACCTTTGTCTCCATTCGAAATGTTTCAAATGAAGTGACTTCTCAAGAAAACGGCTCTGATGTTTGAAAAAAACCAATTGTTTGAAAGGAGGTGAATAAATTGCATGAAAATGCACGTTCATTCTAGAAATAAGTGTCCTGTGAACTATATTACAACTGCACAGAGCACATGGAATTCTAAACTGTTTCTCCTCAACTATGTTATGGCTCTATCCTACTTTGTACCAATCTGATCACCGAATGTGAACCAAAGTACAGGTATTCATGATTTAGTGAAAAATCCATTGTGGCTGTTAAATCAAATATGGCTTGAAATTAAACTTGTAGAAATGATTATTCAAAAGATTTAAGGACCTTCCACCAGAGCTGATAAAAGCTGTAGTGTTTGATGAGATTTATCTATTATCATGTTGAGATCAAACCCCACTCTCGAGCATTCAAAAGTCCTCAAGTTCAACGGTGAATCCGTGATGTCCATGATGTCGACTATAACGTTTTATTTCGTTTTATTTGAATCTCGTTGTAATCGATAAGCACGAAAGAAACAGAACAAATTCAAAATTCCCATGAAACCCCGCATGCGTTTTAGTAAGAGAATACATCCCGAGAAAGAGGAAAAGATCCCGTACAATTCACTGAACAATTCAGTCACAGTCAGCCTCAAGGCACAAAACGAACAACCTACCTCGATGCTTTCTGTGGAGCTATCTGAGGGGAATAAATCCATAAATCCATTCATCGTCACATCTTGGCTGGAAGAAGACAATTGCTTTATGGCTTCCAGCTCGCGGGCTCGCAAAGGGCGAGTCGGTTTATTTGTCCGCGGGCTGTGTAAATGAAATGAAAAGCCATTCGGTGAGGCAAGTGCAGTGTTCCATGAAAACCTACTTAGATACTCGTGGTAAATAAATAACAAACGAGTGGAGATTGCTATCATAAGAGCGATCATATACAAAAGGTGCACCGCGCACGTGTAATAATGAATGTGTTCTCAGCGAAGCACACAAATCGTTTTCGATTCCCCTATTGCTGATAATTAACTACCCTTCCAGAATAAACAAGCCACTTCCCGATTACGAACCAGTATGAATAACTGTGTGAATAACCATTATAACTCAGAGTCATGCTAGTAGTCTCGTGGCACTGCATCGCACTCTTTCTCTCAAAGAAT
>UZAN01040417.1:30371-40701 GCA_900618425.1 Echinostoma caproni | reverse complement strand
GTCAGCAAAGTCTACCCTTTTTTCCGTAGTCTTTCATTGTCGGCTATCACCGTAATCCCGTCTTCAGTCATCATTCTTCACAAACAAGGAATCCAGGTTATCATCGTCATAAATCTGCATGCAGGTGCCTTGAAATCCACCGCCAGTTCCCCGACCTCTACATTCCTAGGCACTAAAAAACCGACTGGCACAAGTCAAGCTTTAATCAGATAGAATCTCCACGCAACAGGGGATGGCATAGTGTCACCTGCAGCTTAGATCCTCCGTAAATCATGACTGGTTGCTACCTCCATAAAGTGAGTGGACTCAGCTATTCACGTGACTGAGTCGAGCAAAATATGGCACACCCCACAACACTATGTTGAGCTTTCCAAATTCCACTGAAGAGATGAGAATCTACCTGCAAACTTCTAGAATGTTTTTTCCGTATGTGTATATAATTCACCAAAAACTGAACAGTTTAAGTATTCAGTCAAATCTTAAGAATAATTGATTCCACGTAAAACGCAAGCACACTACCCATACCAACTACTAGATCGCTGGGTAGCTGGGCAAACCGTTTTTCATTTTGTCTTCACACAATAAAGCACAACTCATTGTTTTGAGTTTACTTCAGGTTTCATACCTCAATCGATTCAGCCCTAAACTCCAGGATTATGTCTCGGTTGCAAATGTTTCAACCTAACTACTTGCCACAAGAGAGTAGTGGAGGATGTGGTTTATTCACTTGATGAATTTTGTGTATGTAGCAAATGAAGCGTGAACTGAAAAGCTAGGAAGCACTGGACAACTGTTTCCACCTATTTGGATCTCATCCACAGTGCGAATGCATCGACACGATGGAGGGTCAAACTCGGAACCTCACAGGCGGGACGCAAGCTTACTAACCAGTTGACCACCGGACCGTTTTTCAGTTTGCCTATATACGATACAGCACAACTCATATTTGCAGGCTTGCTGCTGGCATCACATCTGGTTCATTTCATCACTAGCTTCCTGGGTTATGACTCAGTTAGAAACGCTTTGAATCCGTGGCCATTCCGTATAGGCTCCAACCTCCAGTTATATGAATACCTAGTGCAACTCGTGTTGCCTTAATGTTGAGATGTGTATTGTTTTTTTGCCTACTGTTCAAAATCTGGACACAGGAATAATAGCTTACGTTACTAAAAGATCCGCAAGAAGTGTAAACATTATTCTATTTTTCTGAAACAAAACAATGTTTGCGAGCTTTGATATGCATACGCTGATAGTATATGTAATATGGTTTGTGGGTCATCACTCTTGCTCCGTTTTCGCATTCATTCCCCTTGGGTGATTATTGAATAGGTAAATTGACCTTTATCCACCAAAGTTGACTACTCAAAACTGAGTTTCTAATTTATTGGGTAAAAATGTAAAAATCTCCTCACCAAAATCATGATGAAAGACAAAATAGAGGAAATTCGTCATTGGAGATAAACAAAAATTTTAAACTGAGTTTATCAGGCGTGTATAAATACATTTAACCTAAACATAAAAGGTGAAGTGAAGCGATTGAGTTCAAGCCCCAAATTAGACTGAGGAATTCACAACCTGATTGTGGTCGAGTGAACGCCTTGATAAGGTACATAACGTTACACAGCAGAAAAACGGAAACTAATTGATGAAAAAGAAGAAGAGAATTATCCTGGTCACAACCGGTTTCGCCGTAAATAGCCGATATTTTTACTGTTCCGTGTTTGAACGACCGGAGAGGCATAAAGCCCAGTCTCAGTTGGAAGTTAAATACTACTCTAGAGAACATTATGCTATATTTTCATGACAATGGCAGACTAATACATCCTTCAATTAATTTCAAACAGAATATTTGCAAATGAAGATGGTTTGTGGATTTTTGGTTTGCAACTACCAACTAACTAAAAACTATGCGGCGCATACGGAATTAGCAATTTATCTGCTCTCACAACAAAAATATCTATGTTGACAACAGAATAGCCACCCGGTCCATGCTGACGATGAGCGGTATTCGCACATATGGATCCTAATCAAGATACCTGGTTTTCAACTGGGTACTATGCCTATGTTCCACCTATAAGGTCCCGGATTCTATCCCTAGTTAAATGGATGGATTTGCACCGCCACAAGCATACATATATCACAATGTACACATTTTTTTGACCAAGTTAATATGGTGCGGTCACATTTGGCCGTGTGAGTGGTTCGAGTATGATAAATTTTCCAGTTGTTTCAGTGTTAAGTCCATTCTTATACCATATGCTTCTTCAAATGTAGATAAATCCCGTTTGAAAGGTTTTTCGAGGAAGGAATGTACGACACATGTTGATTGTCTTAGCAACAGCTAGATTCACATGTACAAACGTGCAGAATCGCATGTGGTGTCAGGTTTCCACAAAGACGGTAGTGCGAAACAACTGTTTTAAACAGTTAAGAGAAATACTAGTACCTGTTTACTATATATGTTTCAGAGTACCATCCTGACGAAATGCGTAATCCTTATTGCAATCCAGTAATTCACTGAAGCCGTTTTGATGCATCCGTTATCTGCAAACCGAATCCATTTGAATTTACTTATCTTCGGCTATAGGCACTGTACTAGTTAGCACAGAGGTTATTATGAAACGGATCACTTGAACTCACAGTGCATAACACAAGTAAATAAAAAACGTACAATACTAGAAAACTGACACGTTGGTACTTTGATTCAGCAAGCCGAATAAAGCGTATTTTTCGTGAACAAATCCATACAAACTGATCTGGGCGTGATAGGAACAATCCGTGTTCTGAATCCTTGCGACAACATCCTTTGGTCTATTTGGTTGGTAAGGGATTTTACCCCGGCGACTTTACCTAAAGGCTAGAACTCCGTCTATTCAATGCTATAGTTTGTCGACAAAGCTTTATTTTTATATACGGGCTTGTTTCGTCCTTAAGAGTAAACGGATCGTCATCCAGTTCTCTATTTCCGAAGTTATTTGAACGGGTCCTGATAAAAGTCAATGAAATATGCTAGAGTATTCAACATAAACAGCATTAGCTCAAGTCTGAAGTCATCAATTTTTCCGGTATTCCACTATGCATTAAACCGGTCCATTTTTGAGATTGGTTTTGAATGTATCCTTTCATTTTATCAAACCCTTATTTTTGATTAGTTTATTCAATTCACAGTGTAATTTAGGGGATTCAGATAAATACTTCTTACTTCCGCACATCGGTGTAGCACAGTAAAAGTGACATCAATATGCATGTGTACCACATTCCGAAACTCACAACTTTGATTTAGCTCACTAATTATAGACTTCCCAAACTAGTCTTCCAAGCAATAAATCTAAAATTACTGACTATTTGCGGCTTTGACAATGGTAGAAAAGAAATAAGTGACGTGGAACAAAATGTTTCTTAGAACGGAATCGATTCTCTGCGACAATTCACAAACATACACTTTTAGATCCCGAATCAAAATTCCCATATCGGCGACAAACTCAAACTCAAAGCAATCCCGCCGGAACCAACTTATCAAAATGTTTTGATATAAAGGTGCAAGCCGACGAAAGGCGGTACAAAAAATTGAATCAGATAGAATCAGTTCATTTAGAAAAATCGAACAAACATTTATACGTAGATTATGTTGTACATCATTTCTGCTGAATTGTGATTCCAAGCTCACCGTACTCGACTCATCAACCAGTTGTAACAGAACTTATCCCAATATGTTGTCTTCTGTTTTGCCACGTGCGTTCACACACAGAGCAACCTGGCAGTATTCCGACCACATGCAAATCACGGGACGTTTAACTTTTTCCTAAATATTATTGTACACCATTTGTTTGGCACAAAGTCTGGATTCAGACACGTGAGAATAGATATATATATTGTGAGCGAATCTAAGACAAAAGTGACTAATTTTGACGAAATGAGCATTTAAAAATAAACGATTTACTCGTTGTGTATTCCGTATTCTTCTTGAAGTACTCGTTTCCTAAAACTTACACATCCATTGGTAGTGACTTTGTGGTAGCTGCGTTCCCATTGTTTTACTTTAACAAAATAACATTGCTTACGTGAACTTTGCGACAGTGCGTTTCACAGCCTACAATATTTACATCTACAGAAACTCTAGATCCTCAAAAATTGACCATTTCTGTGAATTATTCCTGGACGCGTTTAAACTAGTAGTTCTTTGGCTTCGATTCTAATGTTTGTGTGAGTCACATTTGGGTACAACTATGATAATTAAACGGGTTGTGCAATCGCTTTCGAGAAATGCTCCGCAGTCATTGGAACGGAAGATGCTTATGTGATTTAAAAACAACGTTAGAATGCTGTGAATTGAGCTTTTGTGTCACGTGTTGTTCGATTTAAAAGGTGGTTGAAATCTTTAGTCGCTTCTTAGGTGTTCGAGAAGTGTTCTCTGCGTGGTCATAACGTCACTTCATAATGAGTCATATCGAGCGAAAAATGAACTGAATTCGAGAGCTGAAATGATGAAAGCACATTTGACATATGTGTAACAAGAATGACACTTGCATTATGTTATGCCTGACATAATCTCGAAACGACGAAAGGTGTTAGAAAGCGTGAGAACTGAGTCGGGTATGTGATGCTCATGTGTCTGATGTTTCGCGGTCCAATTTGTCATCAAAGTTTGATGACAACAAGTTGCACTCTCTTTACGACAAAACTTTCCTATCTCTTATAGTAAGAAAACCTAGTAAGAGTTAGTAGTTTTTAAGCGCCAGATTAGACAACAGAGAAGAACCATCACAGATAAATGCAAATCAAAATTTTATTTGTTTTTGATGAAGTTATAGCAAAGCTAGGTGGTGTCTACCCGATGAAAATCAAGAATGTTCACAGTTTAAAAATGGTGGGTGAATGAAGTACACAGGTGTTGGTTGAACTTGTGCGACAAAGGTCTCTATTTACAAATATAATACAGTTTCCTATATCATACCTGTATATCAATAGCCATAGGTAAAGAGCATTTATTCCGAAATTTATCTCTTACGCAATTTTCCAAATTCTCTTGTTTCACTACTTGAAATAACACGACTTTATGTGCCCTGAAAAATTAGTGTAGTTTGAAAGTAACAGCTCAAATTTAGAAAATATTTGGCATAGAGTAACATGAAGGTTTATCCATTTTAATAAATGATTACTAATTCACGAGGGTCTATTCTGGTCAATCCAAGTATTCTAAATGACATCTTTTTATTTGAAGTGTACGGCGAATACCTTGAGAAACGTTCTTCTAATACCACTATAAAATTAAAAAATTACGTGACCATTAATTGCTCACTTAACATCGCTCACCAAGAAGGAGGTAAAAATATGATCCTAGAAACATGAAAATTGATCTTCAAAATTCGGCCTTGAGGTGCGCAGTTCGTTGAATAAGCGTTTTGGAATGTTATCGTGCCCAAATCGAGTAGGAGAGCCGGGAGTTTTCAGTAAGTAAGTAAAGCAAGAAGACAATGTCTTAAAGTCGCGCACTATTCCAGCTTTTGAGACCCTCAATTGTGCAAGTTCTCCGATGTAAACACGAGCACAATTTATCGTATAATGAAGGAAATTTGTCCATCAAGGCAACAGTGTGGAAGGAGAAAAACGTGCACATTAAAGCAACATAATGATTTAATTCGGTCGTAGCTGAGAAGCACTGCAGATAAACAATATTGAGGATAGTCCGGGTTGATTGACTGCAATTATCTTATGCTACCGTTAGGAAAACGATAACTAAACTATAATAACAATTGATGTCAGTTGTGTGAAGCTACTATTGAATGCCGAACAATGGAGGGCACGTATTCATTTTACCAATAAATTTAAATAGCATCGCCCATCCGTTTTGTGTTTGGTTTATTTCACTGATAATTCACGAGCAATAAACCAAGTGTATGATTGCGATCTCATTTTCAAGAGAAATCGATTTCGTGGGCCGCGAAATGTTAATATTCGTCCCCTCTGATTAGTTGGAAGGAAAATAAATACCCGGTGTTTTTTCTTGGGCTCCTGCATGTGGCATTTTAGATAGTACTGAATGTTTTAAACTGGTGAAGTAGACTTTACATGAACACCGCTCTCAACAGGCCTTCGCAAAAATCCATACCTTTCCAAGAAAAGCCCAGCGTCACATCTCACGCGAGGTTGGCCTTGGAAAGTTTTAGTCCTCTATAATTTTTTTGATATTTGCACAGTTGCTGTATAAGAAAGTTTCAGGACTGAATTCAGGCAGGACCTGAATATAATCGATAACGTTTTCTGTGTTGAAGATAAAGTCAAGTTAGCTACACAGACAGTGGCAAGGATAAGACATATTGGAGGAAGCCAACAAATGCGGCTGGATTACCGAAATGGTGAACCCCAAGACAAAAGGACCGAACCAAGTGCTTAGGTAGCAGGGCACAGAGAATCTTAACAAAATAAAAATACGATATCTGTTTCATGCCTATGCTTAACTGTATAAATACATTCTTATCATTTTTTATCAAAGTTTCGCTATCGTGCAACTGATGAGCTAGCAACCAACGTCGAACTTTAGAAATCTTGCATTTATAAGACCTTGGACTACTAGAAGCAACAACCTAAATGAATACTATTGCAGATATGTGGACTATTATTGGGTAATATAATATTCTTTGGCGTGACGTTAGACAGTGGATGGAAGGGAAATGGTGAAGGTCACGGTATCGCTCGACTTTAATCAATAACTACAGTTTACAAAATGTTCATATTCATATTCGTAATTAGAAAATTAAATATTGCGTTTAAATTTGAGAAATTCAACTAAACTTATTACAAACTCTCCAAGGGGGATTTTTGTTTACTTTAGCATTAATGTATATCGCATATCACAGTATCCGCCTGCTTTTTGGAATGGCATAAAACTAAACCCTTTTTCTATACAATGACGTTAGTTGAAGAACAAAGTTGTATTTGATCAAACATCACTCTCCTAATGAGCGGGCGGAAGACCATTAACCATAGAGACAGTGAGTCAGATAAAAAGCAGGATTTTCAAATAGTCATGCAGCTCGTGTGATGGTTATAGACGTGTGACAGATGAACGTGAAAGCTATCGATTGTAAAACAAGCCGTTTTTATAACTATTTTAACTGAAAAACAGATTCACGGGGTCTCCATTATCCAATTAACAACAGACAGAATCAATCATCAAAGTACATACGCATGTGCATTAATGTGAATAATAACATCAAAGCCGAGTTGGTGCCTAGATTTCCAGAAACAAATAAAAACGCCAAATAAATGCCTAACGTTTCAAGCAGATGCATGAAAATAGCTGGTAATTTGTAATACCTTTACACGGATTTATAACAAAATAAGTTTCAATAAATTGATCATTTAAACAATAGATTTTTCCAAACAAGACTTGTCCTTTACAAAATATTGTGATGAATCATCTTGCCGACTATCTCAGTTACTGGAGGACATAACAAATCTAACACTGACACCAACTGATTTTTACTCGGAAATCATAACTTTGAAACTGCTCTGTTTTAAAAGAAATTCATATCCAAAGATGATTATCACCTATCCTCAAACTCTTACCAGTCCGACATATAACAACTCAGCCATTAAGTAAACTATTCCAACGAGTGTTGGACAACACTGTGCTTCCAAAAATATGGAAACGTACTAATTCCACCTGCGTAACACGAGACAGTCGTAGTGATCCGTTTAACTACCCCCCGTCCATCTTCTTCCCGTACTATCCAAAATCATACAATCCATAGTTGCAGCCGATGTTATGAGTTACTTAGAAAATACAATGCATTATCCGCATTACAACATAGATTTAGTCGCAAGGGATTGTTTAACAATAACTCGCTTCTGGCTCGAGAATAATGGACAAAAGAAGTTGATTACAATGAATTAGTGGGCTCTACGTATTTCGGTTTCGCCGTCAGAGCTTCTCAACGTGGCGAGTTTTGGCCTTGTATTATTTTTGTCCCCAGGGCAATACGATTTCTTGAGAAAAACTCACAGCAGAACATGATGATGAGAAACACACTAGAGGAATCGGATGGACTAATCACTCCCCTGACTCACAATGAAAGAGAATGCATAAATAGCTTACGCGTTCAAAATTACAGTTGAAATACGGTTCCACAATGACCCAATATCACTGAAGTTGCATGTACATTAGTAATCAGAGAGAATGAACCCCATATCCAACCTCTCGCTATTGAATAGTTTATGAAATATTTAGTTGTTCTGTTTGAATAGTTTAAGAAATTCAAACAAACTTTTAATGACATGGAATTCATAAGTAGGTGGTTCTGAGTGGTGTTTCTATGTGCAGTGTGAATATAGTTATGAGGTCCAGAGAACGGGTCGAGATTTGAAATATAATGTTGGGCCAGAAAGGGGAAAGTAAATATGCAAAGCGAACAGAAGAAACAAATCACACACATATCAGGTATGAGTTTGGCGGCTAAGTTGCTACAATACATTTGGCGTTAGATCGAAGAGTAATTTCGTAAAGTAGCAACATATTGTTGGTTCATTAGCAAACCTAGACAGTTAAAAGTTGATTATTGGGCTAAACTTAAAACTCGCATGAAAAACGATCTACTAGTAGTTTCGTTCACCATGGAGCCTCGAATAACCTGAACCATCGTGATTCTATAACGCACGAATTAAGTAGTACACCGAGAAATCAAGAGTTAACAACTCCTTTTTAAAGCCATTCATTATAACAACTTGTTATTGGTTACGGGGAGAAGGACCAAAAAGGTTACTGTGTAATATATGGAATCATTAAACGTTCCCACGGGTTCGTAGAAAATTATCTGAAATCAGAAAATAACTTGTATCCTCGGTTTCATCAAAGTGAAGACAGCCAGTATCACTGAAGCAAAACAGATTAGGCCTAAACCCACAAGTCCGTAGCCATGACCCATATCCGTTGGCCTAGACCTACAGTCCTTTAGAGTAGAGTGAATTGGTTCGGTGGCCACTTTCATTGGTGTGCTCCAGGCCCCAAGGTCAGAGTTTCGGACCGCGTGACATCGACACCAGCTTCTGGCAATAACAAAACTTACCGATTCAATACCACGCTCATTTTAATAGAAACTTATACAGTTATTTGTTTTAAACCTAACGGCTTAAAACAACGCGCCCCGTAACAAAACAGAAAACCTTCAATTGTATACGGTTCGCTTTTTCTAATGTTTATCACACTGAATTGCACAACAGAAATTTGTTTGAAAGTAATGTCATTGCCGAGGGACATCGTATCGACTATGAAAACACGGAAATTCTCCAACGAGGTTTTCGAACAAACACCGAGCCTATAGGCCGATTATTTAGCAGTTAGTGCCCATCCTGGGTGTGTAAACCGAAAGGACGGGGCAGGGGTTTCGAGCATCTGGACAACGTTGACGTCACTTGCCAGCACTCGTCCTAACGCTGGTTTGACCTCAGCTAACCCCGATTCCACAGACAAACATTGCACAAACGGATGTGCCCAAAGCTCGATCTGGATCGGTGACGTTCACACAAACAAGGATACCGACTTACGTGCAAACGCACACACATACACATACAGTGCGTGAGAGTTTACTTGGCCAACTGTTCCTGACTCATTCGATTGTAACATCGCCTTGATAAAGATTGCCCACGGTAACCGAAGCCGCGGCTTATTTTCACCTGTACTAACATCGCTGTATTTTCAAAATTACAATTTATTTGAAACATCACATGGCGCATGGATTTTCCGATACACTCCAAAAGTCGTTCGGATCTGACACTCCAATGACAGAAAACATTTTGTTTCAGACGCACTTAAACTTTATTATTATAGCTTTATCGTTAGAATTCTATGCTACCATTCGAATGAATTCACCGTGTACCAAAATTCCGACCTGTAAACACGGGTTTAATCGGCAGAACGCTTTTATGGAATCCGGGGTGTCATGAAACAAAACTTAACTACAAAATTAATGGCAATATTTTCATACTATGTCTAGATTCATACAATGGTATCTGATGGGACTCACATTAAGGCGGCCAACGATATTCTTATGGATTTGTCAGTGTCGTCTCAGAATTAAAAACATACTTGTATATAAAAATACGAGTCAGGTAAAGGCATTAAGTTATATTCGTTACATAGTAGAACAAAGTGGCTGAGCTTTAGAGATTTCTGTATTCTTTGAATTTTTTGGTTTATACGTATGTTCATAACTTGATAAAGGATTACCGGATACACATACCTTATGATTTGCTAGGTACTCAAAATCGATCGTGTTTCTGGAAAAGTTTGTCTAGTCATTCATTTACTGATCTCCCGCTCCCCTTCTCTCTC
>UZAN01040417.1:15803-30090 GCA_900618425.1 Echinostoma caproni | reverse complement strand
CTCTCTCTCTCTATATATATATATATATATATATATATATATATATATATATATATATATGATTTATATATATAATTAAGCAGATAAAATAAGCGTTGAGTGATAGCATATATTGCAGCGTTTAGATGCGAACTAGAATTCATCAAAAGATAGTGTGTGGATGAATTGCCAGTGAGTCCTAAATGGAATGGAAACGTTAAAATAAGTACTATCAGTCGCATTCTACCTTCCAAAATATGGAACCCGAGCTGCTGATATTTTCTCACTTGTGAATATATATGTATATAACGTTCAGGTAGATCCCTAGCTTTTGACCTGCCATGCGCAAATCAAGCGGCCTTCATAAGGGGTATTACATTATTGACTAAACAACATTCCTCAGAAGTACAAGATCGGTTTCGCGGTGCTTGTCGTTCATCAGGTATGCGTGTACGGTAATCTTTTGCTTCGTTATTCTTATGTTTGAACTGCCAAAGTGAATTTGCAACACAATTGTCATTTAGAAACAGAGATGGAGAAAATGAAAAAGCAAACTTTGGGAATAACGATTTTTTTGTTAGTTTACTGCACACCATTTTGAATTTTTATTTATATACTCTACTTATGTGATCTCACACATTAGAAGACTATCTCACCCCAACACATGGTCTGACCTCATTATTATTTACACAATGCTCCCACCGTACGCGGGTGATGTCGTGCAGACAACGCTTTTCCAAGATGGATAGTAGTTGGACATGATCTGTTCGGAGAGGCCAGGTTTCGCAGCCATAGAGCAACACGACGCGTACTCTTGCGCAATATACGCACTCCTTCGGTGAAAAAAATTAGCAAACGCTAATTTAGCGTCAAGAGATCTCCTTACCCACATCTCTGCTAGCCGTTAGGGAACTCCGGAGATAGACAAAGCTTTCGACTACGTTTACAGTGTGGTTATCCAACGAAAGTGCAGTGACAGGTCCCTGACAATCTTGCAACAACACCTTGCACTTTGAAGTTGCAAAAGACATAGTATAACAAATAACCCCAATTGCCAAACGATTGAGTGAATGTTGAATCTTGACTGTCGGGATACGCTCAGTCTACGACTCGGTCTACCGGACGGAGCTCGAAGCCAGTGTTCGTTACATTAATTTACGCTTGTTGTAGAGCATCGTCTATAGGAAAGTTGAAGTCATGCTCTACTGGTGACAGAAAATAAGGGTGAGAGTTCACAATAGGCTTCAGCCTTATCCGAGGTCTGAGGGTATTGCTGAATGAATTATTTCCTTAGCATATTGATGGGATCAGATAATTTCAGAAAATATAAAGTTTGTCACTAAAAGTTGACTGGTCTTTCACATACAAATAGTTTTTCTTTGATTTTGTATCATTTGAAATTGGATCAACGTAGATTCAACTACCAAAAGGTAAATGGCGTTCCAATTGGCCATAGAAGTTAATTCGAAAAAAAGCAACAGTTTGATTGACCAAGATAGTAATCATTCGGAGAAAGACAACGACAACCATACTTCCGAAATGTATCAGTCATCTAATGATTAATTGTATAATTATCGATCGAAAAGAGCTCTTTTCTCTTTACATCTAACTGAGAGATTACTTTGTCACCAAGCAAGGACATTTCTTGAAGGAGAATTGAGGTATGCTGAAATAGGCTAATACATTATGAAATATTCTCCCCAAACAATTCAATAAACGATTCGAGTGCAAATGTCGTCTACCAAGTCCCCGAGTCCACGGGAGGTACACAAATCAATATCATGTTTTAGAGTTTGCCTACGCAGTACATACACATGGAACACAAAACGCATTGTACAAGTTGCACATTGTACCAAACACGTGGACTTCCTGGTGAGATAGAGTGCAGTGCATTCATGGTGAAGGGTACCCGACGGGGATGTAAGTGTCTTTAATCCTATTTTTAAGATGAGTTTCATTGTTGTGTTGAAATGAGAATAAGTCCTACTCCTGCAGGCGGTACCCCCAAAAGGTGTTCTATGGTAGGGGTATAGCTGGTGTTTCTTATTAGACAGCAATCAAATGTACTTTGCAGCATCTTAGCTGGTTTGTAAGAATTGATAGCAGCCAAATCAGATAGATATTCGGTATTTATTTCTGACGTGGTTCACTGCCAGTGCATCGTGTTAGAGGGAAAAGTACGCTAAAACCGGAGCTAAGGTATTGAAAAACGTCTTCTTGTAGTAGCCTAACTCTTATCTCGATTTATCGGAAAATCTGTCTGTCAAGTTGGTCAACTCAAGGAGTAATATCTTTGCTCGTAGAAAAGTTGTTTTTAAGAATAACATATTATTCGAAGGAGATCATTAGATATGTCCGAACACCAATATAAACTGCTTGAAAAGGCCTTTACAACAAAATGGACAAGTTGAATGGCAAACAATCTGTTTAGTGTAAGTTATCGGGAAGCCTCTTTGAAAGCTTTGAGTAAAGCTGTGTGAGTGGGTGCCGCACTGTTTATCCATGGCGGCTAAAGGTGACCAAAATGTATTTTGATGCACAAGCTGAAAATAGCATGTGCACTAAGACAATGCAACTGAATGTTACCAAAAGCATCTCGAATTCAAAATTCAATCACGTTTTGCTTACAATCACATTATCTCCAGGTTGATCAGTTATTATTGGGGTTCTCCAAATCACTTAAAACATGTAATGAAACTGAGCTCTTCAAAAATAAGCAAAAATCTGTAACCTGAGCAAAATTATTACGGGTGATCTTACCTGTATTACCGTAAAACATAAACTCTATAAACTAGAAAATTTTGGGGTTGAAAATAGTTGGAGTCCGGAATTGTTACAATGCTCTTGGGCGTTCCATAACGGCTTCATATCACGTGGCCTCAGCTGCATTTTAAATTGATCCATCATTTCCCAAATGAAGGCGGGAGGAGAAGACGGTTTATCATCCCGGACTATCCTCCAGATTCGCTTTATGCAGCTCTTCTCTAGTGCGATCAAACACAACCATCGACTTGCTTTGATACGATCGGGTTTTTGCCTCTCAGTTTATGTTTTGATGGAGAAATTTCGTTCAACATGCAACAAATTCGACTTATGTTCCCATCGAAGCACTACCAGAAGACACCAACCGAGTTATCGGATTTATGCGCCTCTGGATTAAGTTGCCTCTAGGCTTCAATTATATGCCAAAATCTTTTGAGCGTTTCTAACGGTTTGGGTATGGTGACACTAAAAGACGCTTATTCAGGGAGCCACACCTCTCAAGGTCAACTTTCGAAGATTAACTTTTATGTTTCTTGGACCATGTTTTCAGTTCTTTCAGTATTATAGATAATGCGTGAGTAGTTTATAGCCAAACAATTTATCAACTTATTTAATATTAGAATATTCTCCTTAATTTGCTTATTTACTGTGTAATAAATGAAAAGAGATGAGCAATTTAGAATATATTTGATCAACTTGATAAGCACGCTCATGGAACAGGAATCATATAATAAAGAGAATGACTTCCCGTGCTTCTTTGCGTGAATTATTTTTGAAATCTCAGCCGTAACTTTCGAATTACCACAATGATTGACACTAGCTGAACCATTCAGTGCATTACCTTTATCACAAAGAGCGCTGAAGCCGATTTTAAGAACCGTTGCTTCACTCAAAATATGAAGAAAATAGCCAAGAAAATGGCCAACAATGGTGGATTCGGATGAGGCCCAACTAAGTAAAAAACACCAAGCAAATATCTTTCGAAAGTTTTTGTGTATACCACACAAGCTTAATAACGCACGTAAAAATGAATGTGACTGTTAGTGAAAGAGAGCAGAAAACAAATTTAAATCGAAAGTATTTTCGGAGACTTCAGCTCTATAGTAAGAATTACACCAGTTCTACTAAAACTTGATGCATGGTAAAATAAAGTTGCAATGTCAAATTAACTCAATAATTGGCGAATAAGTGATTAACAAGGATCCCGAATAGTTTCAATCGATGACTTCCTCCAAACGTGCAAAATGACCTTCCAGTTCTCCGAAGCCCTCAGAAGGACTCAAACAGCAACCACTAAAGCTTTTCAAACAATTACTTTGTCTTATATGCCAATCACACAAAAAAGAATTATAATTCTTTCATCAACGGAGACCCGAACATATATTTTCGGTTGAGCGTTTTGAGTAATCAATAAGGGGTTGAAACAATCAGGATTAATCGAGGTAATTGGAAAAGGAACATTCGGTTTATTTAAAACCAATTTGATGATTGTTTAGCCCGAGACTAATGTTATGCAATATCGCATCAAAATATCTATATGTGGATGGATGAATGTCCCACTTTTTGTGCAAAGCAAGTAATCATGAAGTGTGAACTGTTACTTTGCTTTGTGGAGGTGGTTTTTAGTAAAGGCTGAGAGGGGTAAAATCTGGTATTGAACGAAAAGACATAATAATGAGTGGCAGGTAGTTACACAGACTACTCAATTAGCTGTTATTAGCCCTGAGAGAAAACTGAATGAAACCGAGTCTTGAATGGTGAATATTCAAAAGCTTCATAGAGAGCAAAAGTACAGCCACTAACCAATCTGTTAACCCCAGTTAATAGAACTAGTCATCATCGCTTTGGAAAAAACCGAGGCTGTCAACATAGTCAATATCATGTGGATAAGGATTGCTGAACCGTTTATTCCGTCTGTCCTGGGGGAAATGTGTTCCTCCTGGGTCATTATAAAACACTCGTCTTGCATCAGCTCCAATATTAAGAAATATGTGCCATAATATCGAGTACTGGAACCTCTGGATGATGGACGTTAAGAATGTGTATGTACTTTTTGAACTTACTTGCATGTGTAACCAACAAGCATAGTATTTGGTGTTATCTTCTATTAGCAGTGTTTTACAGCCATCATCACTTATCATCGTCACCACTATCAATAACAACAACGAAATCATCACCATACAGTGAAGTGAAGCTCAGAAAACTTCACTGATCATTGTCACGTCCATCGATCTGGACCCTGATATTTTTTTACTTCGCATTGGTCAGTGTATCGATGTTCCATTTCGCTTATAAACCATCCTCTGTTCTAATTCATTGTTAAGTAACCCCCCTGATCTTATTGTAAATGATCACAGTATCCCAAAATCTGATTCTGTTGAACACCTCGGTGTCACTCTTACACATAAGCCGTCCCGGTTTGTTCATGTTGATGGCGTTTTTGATAAAGTTCGTGGACTGTCCTATTATGCATACAGGTTCTGGAAACTGAACGACTCACATAACCTAATTCCTAAATTTGTGGATGGGCTGCATGTTTTCACATTGGTTATACTGCTTCCTTGTATTTATCCCTGCTGTCAGAGAAGAAAATTCATCTTGTTTTCCATAGCACCCAATCTTTTATTCCGATACTCGGGAATTGATAAAAATGTTTTGGTTGAGTTTTTCGTTTCTAAGTATTTTGACGCATATGTCAGGTTTATTGACAGAATCACATGTGACAAAGGGCACTGTCTGCATCCATAAATCATTAAAGTTGTGATACATCCCCGCGCCAGATAGTAACTCTGTTCTGCACTTACATCCCTACGAAGAAACATTGTCATCCACGACGTTTACACTATTTTGGTTAATCATTCAACAGCTGTCACCAACATTGAGCTCGATTTTTTAATGAACTACATTGTCGAATTGATTCATGTTATCATCGCTGTTAATACGTTTGTAAATTGCTAATAATTCATTCTTTGTGTACATAAAGCGTTTCTTGACTTGAGTTTGATGGAAACTAAATACCGATGAGTTCAATCATTAAGCAGGAGAAAGATTAAGGTTCTCAGCATCTAATGGCCGGGTAATAGACGGCAGTGAAATGAAATAGGAAACCATCAGCATTACTACTGTTACGATTGTTATCTCTACTGATTTACTTTGCAAAAAGATAACTGATAGTCGATAAACGAAGAAAACAACGCATACTCCCATGTGCAAAACACATGATAATAGCAAAGAATCTTAGCTTTTCAGTTCACGCCTCACTTGCTCTTCACATAACGAAATGCACCATACGATCAAGCGAAATCCTCCGTCTTCTCTCATGTCACAGAAATTCAGGTTGAAATGTTTCCAACCGAGTCATAACCCTGGAGGCCATTACTGAGATGAGCAAGGTGCGATGCTTGCATCAAATTCACAAAGGTGGGTTTTGAAACATCGTATATAACGAAAGTAAGAAGTTATACGATAAACTGCCCGGTGGTCGAAAAAAAGTATGTTAGCGTTCTACCCGTGAGGTCCCATGTTCGAAATCAAGTTAGATGGATGAATGATGTATCCGAACTAGATGGAAACAATTGTATAGTGCTTCCTAGCTTTTCAGTTTCACTTTCGTTTGCTCTTCATGCGGCGCAATTCACCACAAATCCTATTTAAACATCCTATTAAACATGAATAGCGTGTTTGATAAACTGAAACACATCACAGCGGCATCTTGAAATTCAGGTGCCCTCGAAGGTGATATAAATTTCTCGTGTTGCAAGGGGCCAAAAGCACGTAGTTTGGACTTGAACCCGCTTAGAGTTAATGCATTGGAGAGTAAGTAGCCCAAATAAAGCCACTTTCTTTATCAAATTATTGTGCAGCTTGTTTAAATTTTATCAAGCTTTACAACCTTTTTGGTGGGGTCAAGCGTTAAGATCACCGTCATTGCCTT
Source organism: Echinostoma caproni (assembly GCA_900618425.1). Classification (NCBI taxonomy): domain Eukaryota; kingdom Metazoa; phylum Platyhelminthes; class Trematoda; order Plagiorchiida; family Echinostomatidae; genus Echinostoma; species Echinostoma caproni. Next base: position 23,414 of record UZAN01040417.1, on the reverse strand, counting down.
AGAAAACATGTTCTCCAGTTCCACTAACGCCACCTACCCTTCCCGATTTCTCGTATTCTCTGACAGTCTATGATTAAACACTCCTCCCTTCTGTAATGTGATCATATGAAGGATAATATAAAGGAAGTAAAATAAGCTTCAAAAGACATTCTAACCTATCGCTCATTTCGATTCTAACTTTACCAATATTAAACTTGATTTCTATCCTTTCAATTTGATGTTTCACAGGTCAGATTTATTTAGAGCAGCTTCTTTGCTCTTAATATTAAACTCTTTATGATTATACTCATTTTTGTAGGCTATAAACAAAAATGTTGGTATTCCTTATCCAAAATTGATTTCTTTTGTTTATTTCTCCTTGTTCTATTAGACACATATATATCACTAAATGAAGAGTTCTCAATTTGAAAGCTTTAATATCTTCTCATAAGTCATAGTTGAACCACGTTGATAAGCCATTCAGTTGCTTTAGTTCAAGCTTTTGCATATCTCTATCTGAGAGCAATTCTTTACCTACAAATTGATTGAATACGAGGTATTGAATACGAGGTACCACAATACAGGATTGATTTTTACATAAACTAAATTAAGACTAACCTACCATAACGGCAGGTCCGAGTATTATTCCATCAAAACATACACGATGGTGAGTGTGTGTTCATCAGACATTCGACACATCTCTCCGAAACTATCAGATTATACGCTTGATTTGGACTCGATGAGGACCTACCTATGTACCAGTATGTCCAAGATCCCAAAATAGTCATTACGTTTGGGAATCAAGTCAAATTCTCAGTTTGACTACTGCTGGATTTGAACTATACAAGAACCTGCAGCGACGATGCGCAGTTTTACCACTGATTGCATCCGCAACAAATAAGATTGCGACTCGATCCTCTTAAAATTGCCCTTGTTGGGTGTCTTGTATTTAGCGATGTACTCTTATCTATAATTAGGCTTAAATAACGTACCAACTTTACAGGCTATACATCGAGACGAATACTGAATAATAAATAATTGTTAGCTTATAGTATCCTACCGTACAAAATCAACTTTGATGAATTGTTTCCTTATTTAGGGAAGCACAAAGTTGATATTCTTGCATGAGTGTCGTAACCCGTACATCGATGAACGTTGACAAAGTTTATCTCATACCAAACTCACTGGAAGTCCATGGAAACGGAAGTCTCTTCGGTTGTGGGAATTCGACCACCGTTCAAAACATTTTGAAACTGCGTTGGTGTGCGTGCTCGACCAGGAACTGGGAGCAGATTCTGAGTTTTGTTCTCGTCTGTCACATTGTTTTGTTTCAGACGGGACTGAAGTTTAACGAGCTGATGCTTTTGCGACTGAACAAGCTGAAATTGTGATCGAGAAACAAGAAGTGTTTAAACTTCGATCAACTACCGTCATGCCGGGGAAAACGATGATACGATGGCCAAATATTGGAGAGAAGTGAGCGTGAATAAAATCAACCACTAGAAGTTAATTTTTGACACCTATACAATAAGAACACAACGTAACAAACAGGTTAGCATTCAGTTACATAACCACGCCACTGGAATAAAGCATAAATAAAAAATTACACAAACGAGTAGGCGAGAGAACGGTGTGTGGGTGGATAGTGTGCAAAAAATTCTTCAATGATTACTCTCCATTTTCAAATTGGTTTTAGGCAACCTACAATATCACTTGTTTCTGTGCTTGAAGACCGATCATTTGTGGAGACAGATGCTGACTGCCTCCCTTATAACTAGAATGCGATGAGCGGAACAACGAAAACCCAATTGTGTAAACGTTCAATGCACCCCCAATTCCCTCAAAAACTACATTGTCATTACTCACATATACGGTATTGTACTAAAATGATTAGAAAACACTGCAAACTAGCTATTCTATTTATTCTCATAGCGCGACAGCTCATGTATTTAAAAGTGTTTGGCTTAAATATATTTGGTGAAGTTTCTTATGTTTAGTGAACGAGACTGCTTGTCAGTCAAAACAAAACGGTTCTTTTATCATCTCGCTCAACTTTCACTACCCTCAAGAAGTGTGGTCAACTCTTTAGCATTAAAGCATTGCTCTATTCTTGTACTTTATGTCCACCAGTTTGTTGCTCTCGGTTAAATTCACAAGTGTGTTTATCATAACGTAGATTTGAAGGTAGAGTATGGATCACCAAATGAATACAAACTATAACTTCGTACAATGACTGTCAGACCTTAAATGTTAAATATGTGCCATCAGATAAAATCGGTCAAACAAAGTTTATTTATCAAATTACTCACATGAGAAATGGGGAGGTTTTCTTTCAGGAATATGTCCAACAAATTCATCCATGCTTCACAGCACGCTAGCTGGGAACTAAAAACGAACAATCGGGAGGTAAAGGAAACAGTTTTATCGACAGGAAAAAGGTAAACTGATGGATTTTACATGAAATATCAAATACATTTCCTTTTACTCAACAATTCTCTTATTCTGGCTGATCATAATCGAAGGTTCTGAGGCATGTAAGTGGCGTTAGGCTGCCGTTTGGAGATCTCGGAAAAGGTTTAATCGACGTTTAGAAACAATAAGTGATATGCGCATCATAAACAATGTCACTAGTTAAAGGTTGCTTGAATACTCAAAACTGTATACGGGTGAAATACAAATAAAACAATATGGTTTCACTCTTCCTTGATGATCCGGGCTAACTTAGTAGTAAATCGGCAGAAATTCAACCGCTGATAACACGCATTCGAGTTACAACAGTTGTGTGTTGCTTCTAAACAAGGAATCTCACGTTTGTCACTCTTTTCGCCGAAATAAAATCCGTCAGTATTCACGTTATAAAAGCTGGTAGTAAAATATATTAAACAAATAGTGTTTTACTAGAAATGACCCTCAGAAGTATGCTATATAACTCCTTCACTTGTGGTACAACCAAACGAATTCGACGGCTCAAATTGCCAAAATAATCGATAATTGTCCAAGCGTAAAGACAGTCAGTCCATGTCAATAATAGAACTTATTCTCTATTCTTTCGATGCATATCACTGTCAAGCTTTCTTCACTGAAGAAGAACAACATGAAAGCCCCACTGAGCATGAGCACACGAGACCAGCTGGATGCATGTGGTGAGAGAATCAATATGATGCCTCGGAAGAGATGAGATTCGGAAACAGGTTTGGTTGCCAAACTAGCCAAACTAGTAACCAGTATAGAATCCTACACGAGTTCTTGAAACACAGGTGAAAAACTTAATTGATCAAGTATGTTTTGTTAAACATCTATAAGACGATCTTTTTGGAGTAGCACTCATTGTGATGATTTGATGAATCTAATACTCAAATATCACTACTGTTTTTCAGTCAACCTCTTGAATCTATCCTGTTTCGTTCTTTCATTTATTTTACCTGTTATCTAGTTGGTCAACATCAAAAAAGAAATTACTAAATAGTTTTGTTTGATGCTCTTTTCACGGCCTCACTTTTACACACTTATCGAGAAAAACAACTACCTGAATTTCGACAAGCCATATGCAATGTGCAAAAATTCAAGTGAGACAGTTGAGAGTGAGAGAATAGATATCGTAAGTCCTCAACGAAAATGAATAAAATAATCTCGCACAAAAGCCTAACTTGAAACATAAGGTGATACAACTTATCGAAATGAGAATATTAACTTAATATAACACGGAGAACAAGAAGAATATGAGTTAAAGAGAGAGAATATTCAGGAGCAAGACATCATGATTCAGAAAATATTGATAATTTTAAGGGTCACTATCATCAGGGCACCTGTACATCACAAACAACGAGTCTGTTTCTTCCTGGTAGCGGTCATTGTATTTTCCTAATTGGAATAATATAAAGTACATGGGAAATAATTATTAGAATAGACGTACTTTTGATTAATGGTGTTTAATTCCGAAGTCAATACGTCCGCCAATTTTTCTGTCGTATGTGGGTTCGGAGTTGAGCCAAAATGGGTCTGTAGCATAAGGGAGACAAATTAAATCTCCATTAAAATAATCTGAACAGTATGGCTTTCGTTTTTTGATTACAAAACTATCCAGTTGATAAACAATAATATATTTTAATCAGAGCTATCAGTTATTTTCACAAAAAATCCGATTTTGTAGTGTAAGATTCGTAGGTTGCCTCGTCATCAAAAAGCAGACAAAAAGACTATGAATTGTAGCCAAATTCCGTTGCTGAAAAAATTTACACTCAGACAAAATTGCAAAGCCTGAAACTTTTGTTCGGTTGCATTGGTTAATACTGACATTGTCTCATTGTAAAAGGTGCAAAAGCACGGGAGAGGTCCGCTACCGAGGGAAGACACCCCAAGATCTATGCAAACTGATCTGTGAGGCCCCGAGAACACTGACGTCTTTGAGACCGAAATAAGCAGAACAATAATGATAAATCTGTTCACAATGGAAAACGCTTTCTCTCGGTAAGAAATAAGCAAACGTTCCTCCAAAATAGTCGACAGCGAACATTTCAGTGACAGAGCTTAATATGAACGTGGCATGGAACTTTCATGCCAGAGGCTTTAGTGGCCTTATCTCTTGAGATCCATATTTTACTGTTCATTACGACTCAACTTTGAAGTGGAAGGTAAGCTAAAAAGGGACTAGTTCTATGAAGAAGGAGTACTAGTTGTGAATTCGGTGGGAGTACCTGATCCGGAAATAAAAACATCGAAGATAATTTGAAGCACTGTTCCATATCTCAATCCACCAAAACCAGTTTAAGACGGACGGTATAGAACAAAAATTTATCGACACTTCAGTTTTATGACATTCGTTCAGACTTTCATCATATTTAACATTGTAACTACAAAACTGAAGGCAAATCACAAGTAATTTACTCCTTACTCAATGAGTTCTGATCTATGTACGAACAAATCCCGCATAGTCCAAGCTCATTCTTGGTTGTTGAAGAATAAGACGTTCCAAAGCTGTATGGACTATTAACTTAAATAAATCGGTGGTAGGAAAATAACAGCATGTATTGGGAGAAAGTTCCAAGTAGTCCGTAATTTGACACCAAATGGCATATAGCTGGCACTCTACGGTACTCTTCTAGAACACGAGCTAAAGGGGTTTTTTCATGAGACGGATATTTGGGGAGTATATTGGCAGAAGGAAATACGGATTGTTCAGTTAAGATATATAATTAAAAGATATTCCAGAATTTGGCGGTGCTGAGATGACTAAATGCCCAGTATATGACGTCTTTTTGGATGTATATTTGGATGCAGTTTGCTGTTATTTTCTTAATAATCCTTCCTCTTTTTATCTTCAAACGTAATGTAGAAAAATGTAGAAATAAGAGTGGTCAATCAAACTGTTGTCATAAGGTGATTTGAAGGAGCAAAATTGGTCATTGGTGAAGGAATTCAAATATGCTGCCTCTGAAGTGGTCCAGATGACCTACACCGCTTGAACATTGCTAAACAAAGAGAGTTATCGAGAGGAGCTTTCCACAAGGCTGCCACACCGATAAAAGTTAATGTTTGAACGCACGGACCGTGGGTTGTTTCTGTCAAGCAGCAGCTTCTCGCACAAGAAACGGTACCACCTTACATGGAAACTGCCAACCTCTTCACAGCGCTGGACCAAAATCGACCACATCACCATCAGTTACCGCTGGAAGGGGTCGACTCAAGACTGCCGCTCTTACTGTTCAACCTCTATGGACACGGAATACGCCTTGATACGAACCAAATTCGCCGTACGCCTGACAAACTACCCCAATAAAAAACGGCCACTGATACCCACAATATAACGTCAGCGATATTTGCAAATCGGCCTTCAAAGTGGAGCTCTCCGATTGCCTGTCGGTTCATCAGCCGAAGAACCCAATGATCATTGGAAGCAAATCAATGGAGCTCTGCAAATATCGATAAAACAGAGGACGGTCCATGGCGCAGGCTCAAAACATAAACGACGGATCTCGTCGACATCGGCTACCCTGCAGGACACCGGGGTACCCTTAGTCCTAATGGCACGTATCACACAGCGCGCAAATCCCTCAAACGCCTACTCGTCAAGAGTTTCAGGAATGACCGCCAGTAGTGGTGGGTAGGAAAGTATAAATAGGTGTAGAAAGCTGCGGCTATGGCAATAGTTGGAATCTTTTCCGTCTAATTACGAATACGGGCCCCCCAAAAATAGGTGCAAGTGATAGATAGATATATTTAACACCGGCTTGTAGACAACTATGGTGCCAACGCCATAACAAAAATAACAATAATAAAAATGAGGGGCAGGTGGATTGGAATATAAAACAAAGTGAAAAGAAAGTAAAAAAGTTAAAATGAAATACGGTAGATAACTGGGATAGCAAACATTTTGTGTGTTTCACCGTACACGTTTGACATTTTTGGTATTGCTTGCTGCTTTTTACGGGGCACGGGATTTTGACAGGTACACCGTACAGCATTCGCGCCACTGACTTCTATTCTGAGCCATGCCTCTTAGCGTCCCTAAACAACGACAATCCTCATCTTTTGAGCTTCAACCTGTAAGGCGGGCTGCACCAACCGAAGACAAATCTGAAACCAGCTACTTCATACCTCTATGCCATGTCATGGTCTGACCGCCGCAGAGCTTCTTCCAGCCTTGCCTGGCACGTGCAAAGAGAGCACGGAAAGGTAGTCGATGGGCAGGTATATACAATAAGTGACCGAGCTATCGGAGGCGGTGTAGAGTGACTAATTCTGTTAGATAACGACTATCCGCACCTAACACGACAATAGACCTTGTCATTGCCCACCCGATTTTCCCACCAGACACGAGCAATGCTTCGAAGAAATCGATGGTCGAATACAGAAAGTCGATTAGCATCCTCAACGCGGAGAGGCCAGGTCTCACAACCGTAAAGCAGAACACTACGAACTGCGGCGACGTACACCCTACCCTTAAGGGACAGTCGGACGTCATGACGGCGCCACAGGTGTCGCCGGTTGATGAAAGCTGCTCTAGCTTGCGATATTTGCTGTGTAATCTCATCCCCAACACCAACAACAGCTGCGATCAAGCTCCCGTGGTACTTGATGCTCTCAACTACTTCCAGTCGATCGCCACAGAGAATGAGTGCAGGTACAGGCTCCTACCAGTCTTGAGCAAGCACTTTGCACCTGGAAGGTGCAAGGCACATACCATATCGGGACACCTTGATTTCCAAGCGGTTCAACGCGTTTTGGTGCACCATAGATCGTGGTTGTGCAAAGTGAAACTGAAACTGAACTGTGTTGTCACCTGGCAAGTCGATGTCATCAGCATATTATAAGTCAAGTACTCTGTTCCCTGGGAGGAGTTCGACTCCACCGTTTACCAGACCGGCCAAAGCATTCCGTAGATCATCCTCTTTGGCAAAAATGAAAAGGAATAGGGATATAGGACAGCCTTGCCAAACTCCACCAGAGACAGAGAAGGGTGGCGAAAGTTGGCTATAGGCCCTAACCCGACCTTAGGTATTTCGATAAAACTCTTTGAGGATCGACACACACTTCTCAAGTACTCCATTCCTCAGCAAACAGTTCTATAGTGCGGTGCTGTCTACAGAGTCGAAGGTCGTGCGGATGTCTAAGAATACAATTATCGTTGGTCTT
>UZAN01040417.1:2674-15300 GCA_900618425.1 Echinostoma caproni | reverse complement strand
AGATTTGATCGATGCATCCACGGCCGGCGCGAAACCCAGCCTGCTCCTCGCGGTGCAAGCGAAGTAATAAAGGAATCCGATGACTCAGTGATTCACCATCAGCAATGCCGTCTTCAGCGATGGGTTGAACATTTTGTGGCTCAATTCAACTAGTCCTCATCGACATCAGATATATCAACCACCATTCGCGACTGAGTAAATACTTCCAGTTGTTGCCAGTCTTCTATCTTACGTGAAGGTTTCCCGGGAAATCGGTCATCTCAAGTTGCACAAGGCTTCCGACTCAGATGGATTATTCCCATCGACGTTTAAGTATGAACGCTCAGCGTTAGTCTTGCAGCTGATCAAACTGCTCGGCTCTCTATGACAGAGGGAACTGGCTCCAACTGTGCGGCAAGATCCGGTCATCTTTCCGATTTACAAAAAGGTGACAAATTCACTTGTGAAAACCACAGGGGAATTATTTTAATCAACGTCACCTCTAAACTTCTACCCTAGGTCATACTCCGTCGATTGTCTTCCGCTCGTGAAGAGTGAACGCGTGCGAATCAGGCTGGTTTTAGATCTGGTCGAGGTTGCATCGTCCACATCTTTACTCTTTGCCAAATTCAGGAGCACTAAGACTAGTTTCCCAGACCCACCACCTCTTTCTTCCTCGACCTGAAAGCGTCTTTCAACGTAGTCGACCGCTCTTTACTTGGATGCTTCCTTTCGCTGAAGGGTGTGTCCGAGAAGTTCATTTCAATTTTGCGACCTCTTTAAACCAACAGTTGAAGCCGAGTCCGAGCTTACGCCAATTATTCACCCGAGTTCACTACAGAAAGCGGTGTTCCTCAAGTTGCTCTCTCTCCTTTTCTATTTAACTTTGATTATGGTAATAGCCCTGTCCTCGTGCGAGGATAGTAGTAGCGATTTGCTCCCAGATGGCAGACTCCCTGATCTGGAGTATACAGACAATATTGCACTGTTAAGTGAAGGTGCAGGTAAGTTGTAAGCGTTTCCGTACAGTCTGAATGCCAGTTTAGCCATGCTCGGTATGCACTTTGTACCTTCAAATTGTTAAATAGTGCTATGAGACTAGGTTGGTCTAGCCCGTCACTTTAACTTGGGAAATAACAGAAAAGGTAGACAAATTTTGCTATTTGAGCAACTAGATGGCACCCAGCGGACGCATCACGGATGAAGTATCGATTGATATTTACTATTATAAGAGACCCGAGGGGCCGTGACTTGGCCCAGTTGTCTGTTAAGGGTCGAGTAGATGCTGGAGCAGTCTGGCCAGTGCTACGTTTTGGTACAGGGACTTGACAGTTACGAGAACAGGATAAAAATCGATTGTCGGTGTTCGAACAGCGCTGTCTACCCCGCACTACATGCTTCTAGTAAGGAAACCGGTCATGCAGTTCTGAGGTTAGACGAAGAATTTTGGGTGATTGCGAAAGTCCGTTGAAGCAAGTGTTGAACGTCCAGAGGCAACGTTGGTTGGGGCATGTATTGCCCATGTACTACTGCGCGCATTATTCGCCAAGACAGGTATTCGAGGCAAAAAAGTCGAGGGGGTCAAACTAAGACTTGACATTAAGAAAACTCTAACTAGGAGACTTGATAATGGAGGTCATATTTGGCTCCTCAGGACCATCTTACTGGGTGTCAGAATCTCTGAGTAATTTGGCTGATTGTCGTGGACACTGATGCTCATTATCCTTGCATCCTACTTTATATGAATTCTTTATCTTCTGTTGGACTCTGCCCTGAACATTCCAATCTTCTTTCTGCTCTTTCATCTAAATGGGCAACAGAGAAAGCAACCAAAACCAGTGCATGTTTAAAGCTCGCAAAAAAACCTACCAATGAAACCAGAGGAATTTCATAGGTTTTCATAAAAAGCACGTTAAACACACCGTAATAGGAAGTAAGTTTTTGTGGAAAAAAGCTCTTCAATTTTCATTTTTTTACAACCAATTACCGTGTCCTTTCGTGCGCCGGTTTTACCCAGTATTCTCAAGAAGCACTTATGCGATTCCAGAATAATGGACCAACAATGTTGATTACGCCATCCATGACTGAAGCAATAATGATCACTACTTTGATAGTTACGGAGAACGAACTTAGCAAGCCCATAGTGCCTCAGCCCGATCAATAAGCTCTCCAAAATACTGCATTCCATGTAAATGGCTTAAAAGCAAGCAAGGTATCAACGTAACAAAAACAAAGCGAGGAATCGGATTGGTTCACTTATGTCCTTTATCTATCACTCACTACACATGCATAAAGTTCAATTTGCAAAGTATATATTTTTTCGTATTTTTAGTCCAGGAAACTTTTAGAATAAAACCCTAGGATAATAATCAATCGCAAACTATTCCCTAACCCCGATGAAACGAATTAAAGTGGTGGATATAATGTTAAATGACTGTAGCCCACGATGCGATTGTTAGTTTTGGAAGGTTGTCCGTTCTGGAACGTTTTCCACTTTAGCCTAGTCTGGCCTAGCCACAAACGGTTTACAAGCGACGCTTCTAGGTTAGTGGACTCTCAAAATTCAGTTACTTTTGAAATATTTCCTTCTTTCATTATCAACTGCCCATATGTTTACTCCTGTCCTTTATTTGGAAGCTCTTCGATGTTTGCAAATATCTGTAATATTTACGTCTCTTCATCAACGCCAAAAGGTGGTTATTGATGGGAAACGGTTTTAATGAGATACAATTATTTTTCGGGAACTATATCGGGTTCACCCGGTTTAACACAAATGCATTCAATTTATGAGCAAGTTTTCTACTCGCTGGGTCACCCCGCAAAAAAGAGGAACAGGAATTTGTCACGGTTGTACATTTATTTAATATCAAATTCATCCCTATTCTTCAATTTGTAGTTGCAAATTGCTTCAACTTATGATTGTTGTCAAAAAGCTGCAATCTGAAACATTTTTCATGACTCATTTTATTGTGTAGAGTATCAAGCTTGGATTAGCCCGTTCGATTGTTCATAGGCACCAGGCACTCTTGATGGTCTTTGGTGTGGGTTTCACTTCTTGGGAGATCGTTAATTCCCTAAGAGACAAATACATTCAAATGCGGTGGAAATGTTTGTGATAACCGAAAAAGAGCACCGGACAGCTGTTTCGTCCTGTCTGGGACTCGTCAGCAGTGTGCGTACTTTTTTTATTCGACGTTCTCTTTGCATTTATTTTCACACAAGGAAAAATGAATTGGTACTGTTTACATGGAAAATCTCTCAGATAATGTCTCTCCAGTCGATTAGTGTTTATGCGCTAGAGTGTCGGGGTTACAAATANTACAAATAATAGAAGTACAATTAATTAATTCTGGTTTTTAGCTCATGAACAGAGGTGCCTAGGGAACCTCTTTAAATTCCTCCAGACCATTTAAAACTACATTTAAAAAAATGCTTATGTTCCTGCTTCTTCGTTTGTTACTTTCTTGGCTGTTCCACATTTTTCATCTGAACTTCACCTTTTAAATCGTGAATGTCTGTTCCATACAATTAGTTGCTTTGTAAACGTTTAGCAAAATAATGCTCACCAGCTTTGGTTCTGATGCGTACATTTTCCGATCAATTTCATCCATTAGTACATTATACGTTAGCCCACGAATGTTGCTTTTCCACGCCTTCATCTTGGGCTAAGTAATAAGGTAAAATATAAAATTAAAATGAAAGGGAACTTTTATTAGACATAAAACAAAGGAATAACCTTGACTTTGTTCCCATAGCTTGTGTCCAAAATGATACTTAAGGAACATACTGCACCTCTGTACCGATGACATTTTTCAAGTGTAATTTATGGACGCAGCTTATTGGTTAAAACCAATCACTAAACTCACTGATCATTTTTAAAATATTCTTTTTAAAACTTTCATTGGTGGCTCAACTTTTTATACATAACTGCTAATGAATGGAAAAATAGAGCTCACCTTTACAACGTTGAAAGCTTCGAGTTGAGCTTCAATCGGCTTAGAAAGTGTGTGAGTAAATTTGTCTGTCAGGTTCTCCAGTGAAGTATTTAATTCCTGAAATATTTATATATGAATTCAAGGCCGGCAGATTGTCGATTACCTGCAACTCTCCCTTTATATGAGCGTACTGCTCCCATTTTGGATCGAAACATCCTCCCAAAGCATCTGTTAACGCTTTGAATGCGGAAGAAGTCTCTGAGAAAATCAAACAAATGAAAATTAGCTTTAGGGTTGCTTTCTCAAGCACTCTAGAGAGATAGCAATTTAATATAAGGCAAAAATCTTACCGGAGTCCACCATACTCAAACGTTATACGAGAAGCCGAACGGGAACAATAAAAACGAGAATCCTTGATCTGGAGCGATGAAACGCACAAAGGAGACACGTTCTTGATCTGCTTGTGGAAAACTAACTGTTGTATCCCGAAAAAAACTATCATCAAACCTCATCCCATGATGCGTGTTCCAACGACCCCAGTGAAAAAACAGTTTCAAGCAATGCAAGCTTTGATTGGTAGTGGCAGCCAAAAGTGGATTGAAAAAGGGGAAAACTTGTGGTATATATGGGGTTGATCACAGTCTAGTCATTTGTCCGAGATACCATGAGCGAGATAAAACCACAGGGTCACTAAACCAAAACGCGCAGAGCGGTTTCCGCAATTTTTCTTGTGTCAGTAGACACAGGTCTTGTCAAAGCATTATCGTTGGAATTAAATTTCTGCAGATCGATGAGTAAGGAGGAACAGTCAGAAATTGAGGTTCCAGACAAGTACTTTATCGGTTACAACTAGGAAGGCAGTAGAAGTTCGCAAGACCACCTTAGTGGATTGTTTCCTCCAATACCGCCTTATTGGGAAACCACAGAGAAGTCTGCTGAATCGGAAACAGTGAGAGGTGTTGAAGAATCTGAGAAAGGACAAAGATTATTATCGCTAAGCCAGACAAAGTTGCCGGAATCGTACTGTTGGATCGCGCTGATTACTTTGGTAAGATGACCGGGATCTTATGCGGTTTCAAAAAATTCGTTAACTCATGAAAGGAGAAGGATAAGATTAAAACTGTGGAGGAAGATCTAACCGGCTGTTTGGAAACAATGAGAGCTAATCATATCTCCAAAACTGCTTAAGCACAAGTAACACATAATTAAACCTCTATTCTGCATTTATACGGTTTACCAAAAGTACATAAATTAGGTCTACCCTTAAGATCAACACTTGATTTGAGTGCTTCGCCTTATCACCCAGTTGCTGGATGGCTTGAAAAGATACCGGAGCCGGTCCGTCGATTGTTTGTTTAATTCTGGAAGACACAGTTCAATTCGCAGAGTTAATGACTTTGTTTAAAAAGGATTATGCATGTTTCTACCTCCGTTTTTTGTTTATTCATTATTCAAGTGTACAACCAATTTTCAGGAGGAGATCACGACCATACAAAGACTGTTTGAGAAACAAATAAATGGGGAAGATGGGTAGTGGTAGAGCAATTCGAAATCAGGACAATCGAATCACTGTTTTGATGACCTTAACCGCCCAACCACAGTCTCCCATTATAGATGAGATTAGCTTTTTGAAAATATTCCATTGACCCCATTTCGAAGGACGCCTAATTGAGACCCCGTAGATAGGGATAATTGTGAAAAGGATAATCACCCTACTCCCTTGTTTGATTAGGCATTGTTGCTCCAAGTTAAAGGCTATCAACTGTTGGAATTCATTCAAATAAGGAAGGTTTTGTAAAATGCTAGATAAAAATATTCCATTCAAGTGATACATGCCAAAGTGTATTGCGAATAAAGTACTAAGAAGAGATGGGAGTAAACTGAAATGCCTCAAAGAGAAGATAAGCGTTTTTGTCATTCCCGAATCAGAAGTAATTCCAAAGCGAAAAATACAGTGCCCAAGCTGTTTTTATCACACCCGTATTGTTCTATAAATCCTCTTGCGCGCGTACACATAGTAATATGTGATGGGTTTTATTATTACATAATATTGTAACATTCTACTGGGTTCACATACCAATTTATTCTCCGAATTATTTCAGCAAGCCCAAGGTGACAACTATAGATACAGCTGAGTTTGTATGATGCTCGAATTACTGTTAACGCACTCGTTTTTCCGCAATCTTTCATTAACGCGTAAAGGTTTAATCATCCAATTTGATGGGCTTATCTTTCCCCACCACTATATTGTGCTCGTCTACAGTTTCGAATATTGATCTAAAATAATTTATTTTATCTCTGATATTGTGGCTGAAAGATGCAAACGCTTTGGAGGCAANNNCGCCGTAGCTCTATAGTTCGACGGAAAGAGTCACAGATATAGCCAGTGTATGAGACGACGCTTCGTAACATTTAACTGCATAAATTTCACATAACGAACGGTTTGTGAACAAAACTCAGGCTATCCATATAATAAAGCTGCGAATTCGGATCTTTCATTCACGAAAACATAAGAATTTGGCGCCGTCTGCCACAACCTGTGTTAAAACAGCACTAAAATACTTACCAATGAGAAAAGACTCAGGAATGAGTATAAGTAAAATCGCCTAAAAATTTAGATATCAAGGAAGGTTATCCGACACGATTTGAAGGTTGAAGGTAGGAAATGTGGAATACTAAATAAAATATCTAATAAGGCAAGCATATGACTTATGTGGTACATCTAACCAAAATCCATCGCATCAAAATTGCAGAGGTTAATTCAGTTAAGTATTAGCGTTCGTCGTGTTCATTAAATATTGCATACACCAATAGCTGTGGGATACAAAATGCTGGAGTAATTCTGTGGATAAAACTGGAAGTCATATTGCAGATAAAGTAAACTCTATCTGCTCTATCTGTACTCTATCCGTTCAGTTAAAATTCACATAAAAGTAAATTTAAGTGAAATAACTTAATACTTCGTGATGATGGACCAATATAAATCTGGTTTGACGTTCAGAGAAACAACACTGGCTTCATGGATTTATTGTGGTTTCTGGTGCTACCTTAGTAGACTGTAAGACAAGACTGGCAGTTTACAAAAAAAAATCAATCAGCTGACTGGTTCATCAAAACTCCAAATGATTTCCGTTTCCCTGTAATTCCGAAAAGTCGGGGGTGCATACTTTTCAGAAAGAATCCCTCAATTATATATAGCTCAATTCAATAGAATGTATTCATATACCATCGAAACACCAATAACATGGACTGACTTGCTCACATCACTGATTTGGAAATTCATAAAGTTTGATTGGGCGGGTCTGCGCGGATGGAAGGGTTTTAGATATGATCTACGCATTGAGGGTTAGCGTCGTCAGCAAATGAAGCCTAAACGAACCAGAATCTTTTTATAAATACGCCTAAGCGATTTGTATCAGTGTTCTATGAAAAAAGTCGTTGTGCCATATCATTTGTTCATTCAGCCAGGAGGCGATGGACGGGGGTTCAAAGCATTTTACATCAGTGAGACAACAGATAATCGTTGAAAAATTCATGATACCACATTTACGCGCCTGTGGGGCACTTTTAGTTTATGAGCTGTTGGATATGATGTTCATTCTAAAACTGTTGCTGTATCAGTTGTTGTAAAACATGACTGTCCTCTCGATTATCTCAACAACTAGAATAAATATACGAAAACCTATCCTCAGATTTCACCAAGATGGTGAACGAGTCTGGTGAGACAAAAGTAGAAGTCAAATTCATCGCGTCATAATTTTCAATTTGGAGTTCGCGTTAGTTGCAAAACCTTTGTGCTTAACGAAAAAGAAATTAGTAAAAAATGAAGGTGACAGCAGCAATGGGAAATATTATTAATCTCCCACTACTTAGTGGGCACACCACTCAATCGGTTACAATAACTTAACTAGTTTTACTCGCACGATGATGAAAACTGGACTACTGAGAAACCACGTGTTCCTTTTTAGAGAATCTCACTTATTAAGCTGTAGGAAGAAGATAGATGTATGTTATATATGTTGTTAATTAGAGTCTCCTGACTGCGATTTTACGTAATTCAAATCACGTTGGGCTTTATGCACCCGATATGGTGATTTTTCAGCCCTTTGGACAAGTTACAATCAAGAAAGCGTTAGGCATTAAAAGAGAAACAACGTAAACACAAGAATAATTGAGGCGTAGCTGTTATGATCCTGTTGTTCATTGCGAGGAAAAGCTGAAATGAGGTCAATCCTATATATCCCTCCAGTTGCATTCCTCGTTTAGATTGGGTTTCTCTTAAGATTTTTCTTTGGGACGACAAGGTCCACAAAGTTAAAAAAACTTTTGCATTCCGTTTTGTCACTTTCACATAATATAAGCATTAAATTAATCCCCTAATCACCATTAAAAAATCAAAAGTAATCCTACATATTGAAAGCGTGATGAATTCCTTGTATACCTTTTACTTAATTAAACATTAATTGAAATGGGACTGACGAAAGTTAGAAATTTGAAACAACCTACGTAGTTTATCTTCATAAGAATGTGACAATACCTCGCCGCGTGGATAATCTACATACAGAGAATATTTTGGATAATGCAATTCTTTTTACGTTTGATAGCTTTTTTTAATTCGATCACAACTCCCATTGGAAACTCGCATTTTTCGTTTTCATTCATTCCCAAGGGTCACCAGTGTTCTTAATTTTTACAAACGCGTTGCTTAACTGTCTGGCGTTGTTGAACGGTTGTAGTCCTATCGGTCATTTGGACCACGTCCGGAACAGGACGAGACGTTTTGCTCGCTGCAGCTATGACATTTTGCGTACTATTTAAATACTGGGGCACCCAACACAAGAATATCACATTTTAAGTTAGTGTATATTCACCGTCTAAACAACGTCAGGCCAAGCGGTTGCTCTTCCTTTCTAAATCTGTAGCAACCAGTATTGGTTTCTTCGTAGAGTAGTCTGTCTTACTTAATTAACTTCAATGATATCCTGAAGAATGACTGTAGATTGCTACATCTCGTCTGAGCCGTCAAAAGACACGCTTCGTTTGATCCAATTAAGATAACCAACAAAGGTTTATTTGATCATCACATTGAAGCCAACAAACATTTAAAGATAATGTTCTCACCTGCACACATCTCTTGTATCACAGTTTCTTTGCATGTGACTCACAACCACCAAGAAGATTCAAACACAGACGCATTTACTTTTGCAAAACATTTTTCAGGATTTCTGAGAACCCTTGTTAGTTAGCATTTTGGGCGATTTTGTAAAACTTACAAATGAGCTATGTAAAAGCCTAAGTGGCTAGGAACTTTCTTTTTTATCTATACTTGTGGGCCTCTTATAAGTCGAAAGAAATTATGTCACTTTTCCAGGTAAACATTACTTTTTTACCCTCAACATCAAAACGTTGGCTATACATACACGTAAATTGCGTTTCCTTATTGATTATTATTTTACTACGGCTCCAGACGAAACAGGGTAATCACAAACGTCCCTTGAGTAACCCCTGAAGGACACGGAAAACGTTTTCTGTATTTATATAGTTGTTTGATGTAATTTGTTTTGGCCATTATTGTTTATTAGTCATATAGAACGATTGTCGATATTGACACTTTTCTTTCCGCGGATTCTAAACAATTTCAAAATTCCTCGATTTTGATTTTGCTTACAGAAAGCTCGCTAAAATTGTATGAAAATCATGAAATTTGCCTCTATATGTGTTTGATTAATTATCCCTAGGTGCCAATTTGCTTGTTTTAAACCAGAGGGAAACCATTGAGCCATTTGATGGGAGCAAAGTTTTGACGTCTCGTTTTAAAGTACTGTAACTGCGAAGTGGTTCGCGTCATTTTTATTATTGCTTGCTAAATGTATATTGTTGCACCTGATTTTGTGTACTTTTGTTTGTTGGGTATAACTTTGTGAAGTGTTTATTCTACATATTCTCCTTATTCATCACATTGGTAGGGTTATTACTTACATGTACGTGTACTGGTGCTCATAAACTCCGAAAATTACTGGAAAAAGTAAAGGAAATGTTGTCCATCGAAGTGAACATTAAAATTTAAACAAACACAATTAGAAAAACGTGAGTTTCGTTCCACAAAGTAATACCTAAGAGAAAGAAAAGTTGATTTACTAAGGATTCAATTGACAGTGACAGCAGGCATCCAAAAATAGCTCCTGGTTGTGATTTGGACATTACACCACAACTGATATGCGGTCTGCAGCCTTTACAGAAACTATTGTTGAGCTCTGTATCAAGGTTGTATATTGTGGTATTAGTATTCAATTTTACCTATTTAGGGGTTAATGTGTAATTTTATGTCCCTCAACTTTAGATTCTACACCGAAGATCAATTTAGAGCTAACTATGACAGTTTTTAATTTGCTTTAGATTCGTTTGCATAAATAAAGATAAATAAAGTGCCGTACTGAACGAGCACAACCTTGAACCAGTAAACTATAGAACTAAAAGCTTGTCTAACATGCCTTGATCGCACTTTAAATATATGATCAAGAATTGAAACAACACAATATTGAACTTTTTCGCACTGTCGGAAACATTTTGAACAAAATTCGCTTCGCAGAAATGAAATAGGAAAGATGCAGGTTTTCAGCACAATGAAATATGAAATGTAGGTGCACTCAATATATTAGCCGTGAATATTCCGATTATATTTATTAAGAGTTATAATGCGCTAGTTGTAAATTTAGAAGATAAACAAGGCCACGGCAACTTGTTGAGTATCATAAACTTAATGTACTGAACTTAATAAAGAGGCTCATTTTAGTTAAGTGGGTAGATAGCGCACGGAAGACTGCACTTGCGTGTTCATTAAAACTATCTCTTTTTGAATCCATTCCAGCTAACGTCAAATGGAGAAAATTAACTGGGATGCTTGTGTTAGCAGACAACAAACTTTACCAAATGATTATCGGTAAACTATAAAACAACGCTGAACTTGAATACAATAAACCGCAGACGCTGCATTATATCAAACTGTTTTAATACTACTTTGCAATTCGTCATCAGGGAAATTCAGAAGTGAATTTCAAGAACAATACCAAAAATAGCTCAAAAACCTTAGGAAGTTGCTTTTCAACTTTCAAATATGTGCAGAAGATGAAAATTATTTTAAATCCAGAGTTTTATACTATAAGTAACTTGTTCTTTTTACAGACAAAAAATGAAAAGCAAAAAGGCTTTTATGATGGCAGTATGTAAATAACATTTTTCCTAAGGCATTTTACTCTATTGCTCGAAAGTGCTCGTGGGAAATTTCGTTTTATGAAAGCCACCAGAATTGTTCTTAACATTTTTTGTCATTTTTCCCAAGGTCTCTGTGGTTTTTTCTCTAGGAATTATGTTTATAGCTAAAACAGTGCAGATAGGACTTTTACGAAGACTGTTGGCGGCAGTTGCAATAAACCATAGCTTCATTTTATCAATGTGTCGCTATTCGAACGTTTCTTGAGAATAATACAATCCTTTTATTGGATTCACCAAGGTATTGCTTGTACAATTTGATGACACTCGTTGATACTGTGGTATTACAGCGCCGCACAATTTACTACAATTAGCTCTATCATGTACAACATCCGCATCCAGTTTACTTTTGAGTTTACAATAAAATAATTGTTGCCACAGTATGGAAAGTTCAGGGATTAAGAAGGTCGCACAAAATAAACTGCAACAAAAAGGAATATTTGAAAACCGGTCTAACATGCCAGGTAGCACTCCAAGGTAAAATCCGATAACGACTAATTTCATAAATGCACTATATCCGACGAAAAATTATTAGACACGCCAGTTAGAAGCCGTGGTATTATGCACTCTAGCGAATGGATAAATTGGTTAGAATAACAAACCTAGAGTTCCTGTTGTGTGAAAGACCGCAATAATGATTTGCCTCTTCAAAGGAAGAGTTTGTGGTGAATCCCCCAGCTATCGCTCGATCAGTCTCATCTGCATGACTGATGGAGAGAGTCCTCACCAAGTGACTTCCAGAACACCTACTGCTCAACAGCCTTCGCTGTCCGCAGCAACAGGGATTTCTCCGGCAGAGATCATGTGAACTGAATTCGCAAACGCTAGGCATCCATCAGCGCCGCTGGCCCCAAAATGGACTTTATCTACATTGATCTAAGCAGGGCTTTTGGAAATGTGTTGTAGAAATGGCTGTTGGAGAAACTGAAGGTCCACGGTGTCAGGCATTTATTGTTACCTTTAATCGCGGACTTTATCGTACGATACACTTTGTGAGAGTTGCTCATGACAAACTCCGTTGCTGTTCAGTCATCCACGGAATGCTGATGCGTTCTGTTCTAGGCACCTTTCGTCCTTTTCTATGTGAAAAACCTGTTTTTCTGCTTCTAGTCACTTTACTTGATCTATGCAAACGACGTAAAATTCTCGCTAGTCATGAGAGCATCAGAGGACAGTCGCATCCCGTAACTGGACTTCGACAGGATGGTCAACTGGTCTATAGCGAGGGCACTCCTAGTAAACGTAGAAACCTAGTAAAACTAGAATATGCCGATGACATCGTATTCCTAGGTGATAACACAAAGGTAGTCCAAAACGCTTTGAACCGCTTGGAAATCAAGGTGTCCCGATATGGTATGTGCCTTGCACCTTCCAGGTGCAAAGTGCTTGCTCAAGCCTGGTAGGAGCCTGTACCTGCACTCATTCTCTGTGGCGATCGACTGG
>UZAN01040416.1:16886-47177 GCA_900618425.1 Echinostoma caproni | reverse complement strand
ATCCGCGATGGCGTAATCGTCGATCTCGATGACCTAAGACATACCTACCAAAAACCATGGAAGCAACTGAACCTTTTCCCTTCTACATTCTGACGTCGATGGATATCGTAGATGTTCTACCATTTTCTTCGAACTTACGAATGCTGTTACCTACAGATGATTCTTCTGAATGATACATTCATTGTAAATAAATCACTGATTCAAGCTCTTCTGGATTAGGGAAATTGGAAACTAGGTGATCTCAAATATATCACTTTTGATCTTCGTTGNTTATTCTGAAAAACGATAACTTTTCCAGACGATTCTTTTTCATGAAATTCTGGAAAAAGTTTCGAAATTATTGACGCAAATTTCGCACTATTCATGAAGCCTTTGACTGATGTCCACCGACAAGGCTGACCATGTTTTATTCCTCCCAAATGAGTAATCTCGACGGGTGAGAAACTCTTTCATTTGGTGGAATAAGTTATTTTGGGAAATTCTCAGCAAAAATGACTTTTGTGTGAGCCTACGAAGGCTCGTCGCACACCATGCACTCGTCGGCGAAATAAATCGATCGCCAAAATGACGCACGTCGAGATTTGAATTCTTGGGCAAAATCAATACGCGCCTACTTTTGCTGCGTGCTCAATGCTGGCCTGACTTCAGCTGAAACCTGACGCATCTTAAATTTTTTCATTCAACTCTACGGAAGGGATAATGAATGCGGGGGAGATCTTCCCATTGGATAGACGACAACAATTTTCTGCTATGTTTTTTCAGAGTAATACGAATCAGGTCGTCCTCCTGTTTGGATGTACTCGATTTACGGCCCCCACAAGATGTCAGTTGTGCTTTTGTTAACGTTAAAGCATTAGGCAAGATGTGATATGGAAAATCCCAGCTTGTGTGCTCGTGCAATTCTGTTTCTGTCCCTTTCACTGAGATAACGGGAACTTTTGGTTTAAAGCGCTGCTTGCTTTATTATGGTGACAACGATACAAACATTCCAAGCTGTGCACAAAAATGACCTTGATTTCAAGGTTGACTTTGATTGAGGTGGTATTTCTCGATTGATTGAGTCAGATATCAAACATAGATTATTATTATGAAACCTTATGTAATGCAATTTCTCTGGGTTGTGATAGAATTGCATTCGGTTATCCAAGAGCGTTGCTATAATGGATTATACATTAGATAAAATAACGCCTCATTACAAATAAGGGAAATGGCAATGGTTGACGGAAATAATTTGGGATAATTCTTGAGTCATTCTTATTGGAAAGTATTGCGTTTTCATACTTGATAAATCTCGCGATTCTCATGTTCAGATCATTTATTCTTGGCACTCAAGGTCAGGCACGTTTAATTGACAGTCACGCAGCTCCGAAACTACGTACATCGAAGTAGACAAGATTTAAATTATTGTCCGTGCCTAAAGCATTAATATGGGTGATAAATATGATGAAAGTCCTTTTGATCACAAAGAAAATATTTTAGTGCATCACAATCGGCCAATACTGTAAGGGTTTGTAGTTAGTGGAGTGGAAGCGAATCCATTGGAGAGTTCGTCCCACGTGACTGCAGTTTAACTGTAACTGTAATCCGAACGTGCTCCGAGCTCGCGTAGCGCAGCGCAGTGAACAGATAGATATGCGCTACAGGATGTTATCTCTCCTCTCGTATTCTCACAGCTCGAGACAATAGGAGTCAAGGCAAAGCATACGAGATACACCATGAATCAAGAAGGTTCACTGAAATACAAGGAATTACGATAAAATATTACTGACGCGGTTACCAAGCATCACAACACATCTTTATGAGTGATTATGAGTGTGATGCAGATCTGTGTTTGACTGTGCATGTCTTCCGGATTAATTTTCTGGAATTCAGCATTTATGAGGTGAAACGAAAACTTGATACTGTTTTGTGAGTATCTGTTATTTGAGGATAAATCGTTTTCTTATATGTGACTTAATGATATCCAGCTATCCAGAGTTTTAGTGAAGTATTGGCTGCAGATTTTCACGATCATCTCCCTAAAAATGAGAATGTCATCGTGAAACTGGAAATCAATTCGAAGCTTTCGAAAATCCATAAGAGCAATAAGCAATTCATACTCGCAGCATAGCTTATTAGCATTAGTGACAAGTTACTTATATGGTGATGTCCAGAACAAGCGGAAAGTCCATCGGCATGTTCTCCTAACCTATAAGTCGAGTGCTCTATTCGCATACGAGTATGAGCTCATTCTTGTTAGATACTTCTTGGGCATCCCGTAGGTAAGATATATTCTCCGAGACCAAAAGTAGTGTGAACGTGAATGAAGGAAGAGCAAACTGCTGGAATTCTAAACAACCTTCTGGGACTCTCTGTAGTGTAAAAATCCGGTCGATATAACACTTCGCGGGGTAAATTCCAGTTAGTTTTCGCGGGGTCTCTTATCATGCCTAATAGCAAAACGGTTGAGTCGCACAGCTATGAAAATATTGATCGCCACTCGACAAGATTTATACCCCTGTGGGTGATGTTATCGCCTATTTTGGAATTAGGATTCCAACTAACACTCTCTACTCTCTCGAGAAAAAAATCAACGCACCCCAGATGGGACGTAATAGTGAGGTTGATGTATCTAGTAGCGTTGGCAAGCAATCATTATTGATTTCATAGAGAATGATATCTTCGCCTAGGGATTTTCTTTTTTCACCTCCGTCATATTGCGAAAGTCTTCCGGTCTGTTCGGTTATTCCCAGTCGATTTTTATTAGTCTATATCGGCTGATGTGAATTTGCAACTACGCAGGGAAGGGGAGCATTTGATCAAGTGACTGAAATTCTCGACCACTATTGAAAAATCTCTTCCTGAAGTAGCACCGTGCGTGAGTCGAAAGAGCTTCTCAAAATGTTTTTCACAACAGCTGCTTCAGGACCAAAGTTTAAGAAATTTTTGTGCAGCCGTTAATACTCTTTTCCGACAAACACGGCTTGTGTACCCAAGAATTTTAATCAGGTTTTTAAGGGTGGTTCCTGTTACTGCCACTCTTTTCTGAGCTTCTACCTAAAGTATCGATATGATTTATGACCTGCTTGGAGGCCAAGGCATCGAATGCAGCAGCTTAGACTTCGTCTGGAATTCATAGCTAAGAACAACTAACTCTGCCTCTGAGCTTGTAGTTCTGTTACTATGATAACATGATCTTGCTGGCGGTGAATACCGGCGTGTGTTTAAGATTTTTAATGTTTCCTCTTAGGGCGCTGCGATGCGTTCAGTTGGAATACAACTCAAGCAATGGTTTATGCTATGTTGAAAGCTGGTATTCGTAACAATGGGATGGTTTGAGTCCGCCAATCCTAATTAGACAATTTGAATTTTTCTGTTATTCTGAGTTGCTCTAATACACAACTCCTTTATGCTCATTTGGAGGCCCCCAATCGAGCAGTACAGTCTACGGAAATCAATGGGAAGTCAATCCCGCAAGTTTAACGCCTTTGATGTGTATTTCCACTTCCTTTATTTATTTATTGAATTTACAGATGTACAGTCAACTTTCAGGAAGGAGGGCCGGAGCCATACAAAGGTTGCCGGAGTGAAGCGGTTCGAACCCGGACTCCTAGGTCACAAATTAGTGACGAAACCACTTGGTCACCACTGTCCGCTTGGTTGAATTGTTACGCTGTTTGGAGGAAACGGGTTACAAAGTTCTTTGGGGAAATTGGTTCAGAAAAGATTAAGGTACAACTGTATGAAGCTCAAATTTGTCTGTTGGTTGACCAGGACAGAATCAGTAAGATTAGGGTGCAAGAGTTACGTCAATTTCGGCTACCGGAATGGGTTATGTGCAGCTCAAATAAACGGACAGTCAATTCCGTAACTATGTGTAGTATGCACATGGGAACGCACTGACTACCTCTGTGTATAAATGAGTGCTCACATTCCGAAACGTGATGTGGAGTCGTGTTGAGGTCTTCAGTTCGTTTTTGAGTCGCATCGAGCATTATCCGTGCGTGAAACACGTCGGTTATCGGAAATACCGTAGTGCGGTCAATACACATTGCAATCAAAAAAGATAATTAACGAAGATGGACAAGAATGAGTAAAAATAATATCCATCCCGGATCTGAACAGCGAGCGCTCCTCGTCTGAGATACAACTCGGTGCTTCAGACTCAATGTAAGAGATTAAACTAGGAGTTCCCACCCAGAGCCTTGTGTTGCCAAGGACTGCTGTCAGATACTGTTTGTAACCCCGTGAGTGCTGACGATAGAGCATCAACAGGAGTCGGTGACTGCCAGTTAGAGTTTGTAGGCTTCAGGTAGAATCCAGTGTCTCACAGGAAAATAAAAGGCACTGACGCTATTCAATGGTAAGTCCTCACTGGTAAACCACTGCACCATGTACCTATCCCGGCTTCCAAAAGAGCCTGTATTGGTCCAATGCAACCCATATGTTAATCCGTGGTCTGACTTGTTCAGCTTTGATCGCCGTCTTTTAGAGAATCTGCTTAACGCGATCAGGAAGAACAGACCGGTAGTATGCTGTTGTAGGTCAGCGAAAGCTTGACTTTCCTTGTTGTATAAATATCTACACTACACAAGAAACACGCGTGAATAACTTTGAGTAGTTCTTCAAACTGTTCACAAATATGAGGACTGATCAGGGAGGGCTCCCAGAGTACACCAGTGCGAGGTTCAGATGATGACCGGGGACAAAGAAAACGTGAACTTTAATCCACTATGAATGGTATTAAATGATTGCAACTCATACAGAACCACATACATCAACTCAGCCGAAAGCACCGCTTACACGTCATACGAGGATCGCTGTATAGTCTGACTGTAAGGATGGAACTTACTTGATGTCACAGTATGTGGCCGATGATTTTCTACGACTATACAAATGTGATTTCAAAGATTCAAAGATTTATTATGGGAACAACTTACAAGCTCATGCTTTTCTGGTACCATAGGTTCGTGCGGTGGATTAAGAAACAGTGATACATACAATCCTTTTTGTAAAATGTCACGTGATGCGTGCGTTTTCCACTGCTTCATGCAGCTTCACTTATGTTGGAACGTAAGATGTGCTAGTGTTTCATCGAGCCTCAGTTTGAAAGACTCAATGCTCGGAGCACCGACGACGTAGGATGGTAGAGAGTTCCAGACCGAACACACTCTGACTGCGAATGACTGACGCCGGCATTACAAGCGGCATTTTGAGATCACTAGTTTAAATGGGTGTCCTCTAAGATGAACGTTGGGTGATAATTTCAAAAACGGGCGACACGGATGGCTTGGGTTTGCATTATTCGGTATACCATAATCATATCTCCTCTGATGCGCCGGTAATGACTGTAATATAATCCCAGTGACTTCAGTCTCTCTACGTATAAGAACCGATTCAACCCCCTGACCATTTTTGTGACCATCCTTTATGGACGCTCCAGCATCTTGCAATCACGCTGTAGCCATGGATTCCAGGTCTGGATAGCGTACTCTGTGAGTGGTCAAATGTATGCTGATAGTAGGCGGGGTAATAAAGCTGACTCAAACCGGCCGAAGACCCGCTTAAGCAAGCCAACATTCTTTACAGCTGCGTTGGACATCTTGGTGCAGTTGTGTGGGCAGCTTAGGTTTTCTTGAATGATGATACCCAGGTTCTTCTCACTTGTGGCGTGTGTGTGTGTAGAGATAGAACCTTGCATTTTGGCACATTTAATTCTATATCGTTCATAAGAGACCACAGATGAGCTGCATTCAGCTTTTCTTGGAGTGCCAGTGAGCCCGTTGGTTGCGTTACTGTATTTCAAATTTTGGCGTCATCTGCGAACCGTAATGATTTAGGCCCCAGAGCCTTCGGTAGATCGTTTATGAACGTTAGGAAAAGTCGCGGGCCAAGCACAGATCCTTGTGGAACCCAACGGGTAACGTCCATAGGACTGGAAAGCGAATCAGAAACACGAACCGATACGGTCCGATGTCGGAGAAATGCTTCAATCCCGCCAAGCACGAGGCCCCGAATACCGTGGTTATAGAGTTTCCTCAGTAGAATGTCGTGATTTACCCAATCGAAAGCTTTTGAGAAGTCAAGATAAATTACGTCCACCGCGTCACCATCATCAACCGCTCTTGTCCATTCTTCTCGTGCGATAAGCAAATTGGTAGCGCAGGATCGCTTCTGTCGGAATCCATATTGATTTGGTGACAAAACATTGTGCTTCTCTAGGTGTTCCATCAGCGAATCTGCTACTATGGACCCCATGACTTTGGACAGCAGTAGAAGCAGTGGCGTAGTGTTAATTATTTGTGAGATGCTTTTGTCGATAATGGGCCTTCAGGCAGCACTATGTTTTAGTCGCTTGCGGAATTTAAACATGACGGGCGATCACTGGATAATAAGAGAGGTTGTAGTTGATCTGTGGAAGTCACCAAGGTGGACAATCTTGCTGTTGCGCAAGTGATAACTGCACAATTGGCGGAAGCCATCGGGATGGAATGAGGATCAATCCGCACTATCATACATGGGAAGCTTGGTCGCAGAAATGTTTGCACACATTGGGTGCCTCATCAAATCAGTGAGGAACAGAGAGCAGTTCGGGTAAATTTGTGCCATAAGATGCCTGCCGTATGTACTGATGGATCTTTTAATGCAGTTCGGGTGATCATCTGACGAGACTTTGGTGTCCAGTTTCTCGTTAGAATGTGTGATCATGTACATAGACAACCTGTTCATTTTGAGTCCCTCATGTTCGACCAAAATTGAGATTACTAGGTTTCCGCTGTCTTTTTGTTGCGCTCAGATGCAGTGAAATGGCCACGGATGCAATGAGAAAACCCATGTTTCTGATTTGTTTAGACTTCCGTAAGACATGAAGGCAAGGCTAATTATTTCAATTTTGTTTTAACATTTCCTGACATTTCCGGTTTGAAGTGGAGTAAATAGTTCAAAACGAATTCTCAAAGGATGGACTCAGAATGGGCGTTAGCTTGGAACCTGTCAACGTCATCCATATTCTGCAATATTGTATGTCAGATACATCTACTGTTACTGATCGCAGTGTAAATTCTAAAAAAAACAAAGGCAGGAAAAACGTAGAACTAGATCTCGAGGGTAGTGTTTCTGGAACCTTCTGAAAATTATATAAAACCAACTAGACTACGGGAAAAAATAAAACTTTCCAGGTGTTGAATTGCAAAATGTAATTAACAATCTATCCCTTGGATAGATTTATGTTTTGCTCGTCAATAATGAAAAACAAATTATCATCATAATCCCACATTTATTTTTTATCCAAAATATAATTGTGAACACTTTTCTGTATAAAGAAAACGAAACGAAAAATGCAGCGAATGTATTCTTTGTGTAGAATGAGCACATGATCGAACTTCTGATCACGGATGCACATTACTTCGTTTAAAATTATTAAATGGATTTCATTTACAAGCAAATGCACATTCGTTTGGAATCTTACAACATCTGATAGTGGAGAAAGTTAGCATAAAAGGGCAAGGTGGCTGTGGATTGTAAAATTTGTTGATAACACAGTGTTTCGAGGTCGTAAGAATCACCTGTGGAAAGTACGCTGTTGAAGTAAAATTGTGAGAACAGTGTATGTACCGCATCACTATAGATCCACTCTTTTACTAATACAGTAAATAAGCAATGCAAACGCTTTTTTATAAAATGAATTTCTTTTGTACTGTCACTTTGCAATAAGCAATTCTAAAATATGTTTGAGAAAGCTTCGCACTGATCAGGAAACACGGCAGCTCGAACCAGACGCGCTGACCTGCGCCCACATAACCACAGTGTAGCTCTTATGAATGAAGGGACACAGTCCGTTGAGAAACGGCCTCTCTTTCCCCTCTCTCTCTCCACACACACCCCATCCGAAAAAACAGGTGATCTAAGAATTATGTGATCAGAAAGAAGACAAACGTCGCGAGATGTTAAAATTTCGTTTAATCTTCTCAGTCTCTGACTTAAAACAAACAGGCACATATTTAACACATGGGATTAATCAATTCGGGTGAACGAACGTGTACAAGCACACAAAGATTACTAAATTTAGAACTAGAAGTTGAACTCCACGATAAGTGGACTGCTTGTATCAAAAACGTCTGTGCACATAAGGTCGGATGATGAATTCGAATAAGCAGTGCTTCACTAATCGCCAAAAGTTTAGCATTGCGATTACGTAATAGTGGTTTGAAAGAAGAATTACGATCAGCCGTGTGTCTAGTCACCATCAGATGTCTTTCGGCACATGATCCTGGCTGGATTCCTTGCAATCACTTGGCTATTATTTATCGGTTGCATCATCGATTTCACCAACCACTTTGGAATATGTTCGGCCATCTGTTGTAACAGCTGACGGTTTATTCTGCCTGTTTATGCGTCACCGCAACTGCAGGTGAACTGGTATACAGTGTGTGAGGCGGAACTGGTTTATCAGCCATGTTTACGTTTGTCCAAATCAATTCCATGAGTGCAGTCAATGAGTCTGAGTTGAGCAGCTGGGAATGTATGGTCTATAGAGCTGACCTCAACTTCTGGCCCACTTCATTTTAAGTGTGGTCTCCTTTGAACGCAAACTTGATGTAGATGGCCATTTTACTGACGTTTTGGGATGGGTTACCTTTTGAGAACGGTTTACTGTGAATATCCATAAACCTTTATGGGTAACCATTGTTTAACAATGTTCTCCTTAGGAAATCCTCTTCTTCCTTTAGTGTATCTGGATAACAGAAATTTCTCGCCCGATGAAATAAGGTTCTCACAAGCCCACGTTTGTATATCGTGGGGGAAAAGCTGAAAAAGTGTAAGTATTTCCCGTTCCATGTCGCTTTTCGGTAGGCTGTGTTATAGTGTCCCGTTCATCCGCTTTGTAACTTTTGTGTCAAGAAAAGCTAAAGGGTTATTAGTTACGGTTTCATGAGATACGAATAGATGTGAATGGACTGAGTTAAATTGGTGTAGAAGTGTATTAAAGTGTTCATCATCTGTAAAAATCAAAATATCGTCCACATAACGTTTGTACAAGTTGAACTTCAAAATATTATCACTTAGTTTATTCTCATTCCTAGAAAGTGTTTTATGCAATCAATCCAATTACCGTGGAGTCGACCTTCTAGTTCTAAATTTGGCAATCTTTGTATGCTCGTACACTTTCGTTCACCCGAATTGATTAATCCCATGTGCTATATATGTGTCTGTTTGTTTTAAGTCAGCGACTGAGAAGATTAAAGGAAATGTTAAAATCTCGCGACATTACTCTTCTTTCTGTTTGATGAAATCGATAAAGGGAACTCAATGTTTCAAATCATGTTGTCACTGAGAATCCCTTGTCCCGTCCGAAGACGAAATTAGTCCCAGATATATGATTGATTATATTTGAATACTGACGCATACATAAATATCGTGTTATTTATTGCGATTTATTGGCTTGACTACGAATCACAAGAAAACGAGCTTGTTAGCCACCGTTTGCTCTATTTGACCTATGAAAAGTTAGGAAGTCTGTTCATGAGCATCTGTCGTTCAAGGGAGATACAGGGACGGGAATCATCCAAAGAAAGTTCTTAGCTGCTGTAAAGAGAACACTTCACTAGGCACAATTACAATCTGTGTGTACCATCTGAACCGATTACGTCACTACGACTGATGGACAGACTTCGCAGCCTTATTCTGTGGGACCGGGTACACACACACGATCAGGTGCTTATCCGATCGCCTTCGCGAACATCATCCAGTTTGGCAGAGGACAAGAGTAATCCGGACAATTAGGAACACGGTTTGTGCTCGCATCTCGTCGAGTCAAATCAATCGGTGGATGTGGCAAGCGCGTTCCGACCGATTGACAAGATTCGAGGTAGGCAATCTATAGAACAGTGAAGCGTTGTATCCTAGCCACGGTCGATGCCGTAAGTATTCTGATTCACAAACCCTCCCTTTGTACGCCCAGAATAAGTTCGCGCAAGCATCTACCCTGACCCACTTCAGAAATTTAAACACTAATGCAATCACTTGGAATTTTGACACTGTGATCAATTTCACACAAGCACACATCCACGCACGATTGGAGTCTTAGCTGAACAATCAAGACTCGAGTATATCATTCTTTATCGAAGGTGAATTCGACCTGACTGAGACTCATCAGCAGTGCGAATCAATCGTTTCAACTGGGGATTGAACACGGAACCTTGAGAGCACAATGCAAGCATACTACACACTCCGCCACCGAGCAGCTGATCAAATCAATTTTCATTTTCCATTTACACGATATAGCACAACCCATCTTTGTGAAATTGCTGCGGGCCACAGAGTCTGCTCATTTGAGCACTAGCCTCCAGGTTTATGATTCATTTGGAAACAACCACAACCTTACTGCTTATTTCAAGTGAAGATTTGATTCAATTTAAAATGCACATTGGTCGTGCATATACAGCAAATGAAACGTGAACTGAAAAGCTAGGAAGCACGGCTAGACAGCTTCTTGGACCTGGTTGGGTTTTATCAGCAGTGCGAATCCATCGACCGAAATGAAAAACGGTCTGAACAGCTGCCGGTGGCCGAGTGGGTAGCACGCTTACGTTCTGCCCATGAGGACGGGTTCCAACCGCATTTGGCCAGTGGATTCGCATTGCTATTGATGAGAGGAAACCAAGTTGAGAAAGCTGTCCAGTGCTTCCCAGCTTTTCAGTAACCGATTCATTTTCCATATTTAAGACGAATTTCCACTTTGAAATTCAGATATAGTTTGAAAACTGTGTCTGTTTCAATAGTTGCACGGAGTTGGTGTTCAAGATGCTGCAAATCTGGAGTCCATCGTGCAGGGAAGAAAACTTCAAGGCAACTGTTCAGCTACAAATGTGACACTTCAGCTGATAGACTCAGCCATCTGAAATGAGATGTTTGTCAAAAATTCTCCCGAAATTTCAATAACAGGAAATGGTAATCTCACAAACAACTTGAAGGAACCTTATTTTCAAGACAATCAAATTTATCAGTATCCATCCAAAGAAGAAAACTAAATTGTTTCCCACACAACAAAGCTTATCCAGGTAAACCTAGAGGATGCAACATTCTGACTAGGATGATGTGGTATTTCTGAACTCGTCTAAAAATACTCCAAGATATTCTCGGTACTCTCACACAAATTCACAGACACGAAGTGTCTTTATTGTTGTACGAGTCAGAATTCATGAGATTTTATTCGGAACCAACAAGTGTGTGTGAAAACCGTTGCATCTCCTCAGCACTAGGGATTTCTGAACGTGCATAGTGGAAAACATGAATATCTGTGACATGTTGCGATCAAATGTTGATGATCAACCGCGCAATTCTCGGTATATTTTAAAGTTTCACACACGTCTGAGGCCAGACTGTGTGCCAACCCGCTTATGTTACAATGATCTTTATAAACAAGAAAAGCTTTCCATTATTTGCATGCGGGCTGAATATTGCTAAGTTGTCCAGGCCAAGGCAAGTGAACTCTATTGAGGAATCCACAGCCGGAGCCTTTGGCTAGCCAAAGCTTGACAGCAGGGCATTGTGGGAAAACCGCAATCTATTGGGGGCCAGTATCCAATCCATCGGATCGCACACCCTTTGCACGGGGTCAAAATTCCAAGGTGCCCAAAACACTTGGATGCCCAATCGAGCCGGTGTCCATTTCCACAACCGAGAAGCTGTGGGTGTAGTTCGTACGTTTCCTGTTGATTGATTTGGAATCACGGTTTTTAGACAACTCTCCTAGGTGAACTACCATTGATTCACCAACCCGGTTATAGCCCCGAATGTCGACTTTTCGTCCTCTCACTTTGGTGTGGGTAACACGTCCGCCACGAGATGGCGGTGAGTAGGGCTTCCTCAGTAGAGGCTCCTTAAGACACTTGGTCGAATGGAAGCATTTTGTGAGGTACAAGGGAAGGGTAGCCAGCCGCAACCCCAAACACCAAACTGTAACCATACCAAGGCTTTCATAGGTGTTCTAGGCATTCAGCGGGAAGGTTCGCGGTTTGCTTCTCATCAGGGTACACAGGTAATGCGCACTGTTCTTCAGTCCTGACATAGATGGAGTTGATGCTCAGGGCTCTTTGTTTGCATTCACATAATATTCCACACACGTGAACGCGTTCCGCTCCGGATGAAAAAAGCACAAGTAGACTGTAGGATCATAAGGTGAGGAATGCTACTGCATAGATTCCAGATTAGTTCGATTCCTCAATGATTGAGAAAGAATTCTCTAAGAATTCTCTCTGATTCAGATTGAGACTATTTTCAAACTTCGAGAGGTATGGCAACAACGAGAAATCTATCACATACGCGAATGAAAGAGAGGACTAACGGAGACGTTAACTTAGCACTGAATTGGCCGTCTCCCTGTTCAAACGAATGAAATATAAGCAAATCGGCATCTCAAATGTCTTAAGCGAAAATCCCGGGCTGTGATGTAGGGTCTGAATTTCAGTTCAAACTTCAACAACACTCATTTTGTTGGCACGCAGTTTGTTACCTTACCTAAATGGGTTGTTATTACTTTACGCTTGATTCTTGTCACTGCCGCACTTGAGTTAACCTAGCTGTAGCTTATTGATCGGTCTGCCTTCTGCCTTCTCATGCATCATCCATAGCATCACCCACTAGTGGATCAGCCAGCCTCCAGCCCTTATCGATAATCTACTTACTGGTAACCCATCATGCATGGTTTCACGATTGACACACACACACACATACTTACACGCCCACCCGCGCATTATCTCTGGATGGTGATGGCGCAGTGGTTTCGGCGCTGTCATCTGATTGCTTTGACCCCTATGGTCCGAGATTCATGCCCCGCCGACACCACCCAACTTTGATGATAGACAGCTCTGCTGTCGTCCAGTTCAATACCACATCTAACCCTAAAGGGTCTTATGTGGTTCGGCACTCCAAGTCCTGGGGCTTAGAATGCCAGTTCCCATCACTGAACAGCGATCTTCTATTCAGCGATGGGAACCGTGACTGTGGGGTTTACTCTGTCTGTTGCTGTTCATCACACTAAGAGAGGTAACAAAACACATCACTTTGATGGGTACGTTTTCATCTAAATCTAGTCGTAACCCTATTGCGTTGGTGAAAGCCACTCAATTCGTTTTCATCCTTGACCTCCAATGAACGGTTCGCATGTTGGTTACCATCGAGGGCTCATTTAGCTTGTGGAACGCTGTTTGGATCTTGATATGAAGTAATGTATATGAACTCCAACTTTGATTATTCAAGACGTAATTGATGGTGCTTTGGCAGTGCAAGAAAGCACTCTTCCCCCGGCCAAGTTGTTCCACGATTCACGGTTTGCACCCTGAGCACACGCTGAGCAGTCAGGTGATCTTCACTCATCATCATCTTGTCGCATTAAATATAAAAGCTTCTCACGTATGATTAGTTTGAAGAAAAGAGTCAAACATCGCAGAAAATGCATAGCTCTGTACACTGATCGCACAAGGCACACAGCCCTCATGCTCAGGAGGTCCGAGAGGCAGATCATTTATATGGCATCGCGGTTTAATGTACCATACCCGGATTTGACTTGTCAAAGTTCACCTAGGAGAATGAATGTTCTTGTACTTTAAGACCAACCCTATACATCGGCCAGTTTCTCTCACTTCATTACCAAGTACTCATTTCAAAAAGACTAGCAAAGCATGAGGGAATTGAGACAATTGTCTGGATGAAACTTTTTCAGACTCGACAAGAGCTCCGAAAAAATAAACATAAGTAAAGTCGATGTGCAGTGAGATTTCTTCTATTATTCCTGCCGTTAATTAGTTCACACAGAATATTCTCGAAACAGTTAACTCCCATATCTGGTAACGTTATCATTATAGAGAACGTGCTCTTTGTATTCCTATTCTCGTGTGGTTTGAGTGCAAGTAAATGTTGCGCACACGGTGTATTTCGATTAACTAGTTATAACCTCAACCAAATCAACAATTGAATAGCTCTGTTCACGTATGTATGTGCTTATTTATCTTACGGGCCTGAAAACCATCCACCCCTCCTCGCCAGCAGAAAAATGTACGGGTCAATTAAGAGTATCCAATTTGAATTAACCCATTCGAGTTTTCAGTGATACCAGGCACTGTTGATGATCCTCGGGGCCTGGTGCTTCTGAACAATTGAATAGACCAATCCATGCTTGCCACTCCAAAAGTGATTGAGCGATTCGCACAAGGCGATGACCGTCGCCCGCGTAGCTCAGGTGTAAAGTGTCTGAAGTCCCGATCCGAATGTTTGCGGTTCGAGTCCTGACAGGGACACAACATATACGTATTACCGACCAGTCGCAAACAGAACGAAACAACTGTCCAGTGTGCTCCTATTCGGTTATCCCAAACATTTCCATTGCATTTGAATGTACAGGTCAGTTTAAAAAAACAAATAGAACGAGTTTGGATGAAAACGAACAGCAGTTGAATGTCCGTGAACTGGTGATTAGTAGTTATACCCAGTTTATTCTTTGGAATCGAGATAGTACAGTTGTGCATAGACCATCTACTCGCGAAGCCCATGGCTGAATCAACAGAAACGTAACAGGTCTAGAATTGATTTAAATTTAAAATTGTTCTAGTCCATCGTCGTATTTTACAATTGAATTCTACCAGGGAAGGCTATTTGTCAGGCTATTTATTCCACAGGCTCAAGTTGATACTTACTGTTGTGTGAAGAGATATATTCCCATGTCCGTCCGTGCTGTATTCAAGTTGAATTTATCTGATTTTTCTTATTGCCCGTTTCCCATGTCTCACCATTTTCATCATCCATAATCACTATGAGCGGTCATTCGCGGATAGAAGAAGTAGTATTCATTCTCACACCATTCACCGTTAAAGAATTTCGGCTAATATTCATCGGTGACATTTTTAACAATTGATATTAGTTTCGAATATTCAAACGTTTTGACTATTGCAAACTTAATTTTGAGCAAATAGTATTGGTTAGATGAATAATTTGGTCACAACGAACTAAAGTATGCACCATAGTTAACATGTAAGACATGTAGGACACGAATGAAATGAGAAATCGATGAATGATGGATAGATTTTACCTCTTGTTTGCAATAATTNATAATTACACATGGTATCATTCAATTTTAAAATTCCGCATACAATGAAACACACATTGTCCATCTTCTTCTGTGAAACGTTATCGAAATGGGAAATATTGCATTCCATTCTACTGAAAGAGTAATGAATGACGCAGTGAATAATTACAAACAAATGAACCAACGGCTGATTCCGGATATCATTGACGTCCAATAATTGCAAGGATCGTTCACTGTATGTCACTGTCCTGCTGGCTAAACAAGCCGGTCGAACGGCAATATTATTGCACATTTGCTTTCATGGCGTCTGAATTGGTTCCACCATCATAAAACTCTGTCACGAGCAGAAACAATCATTAATGGGATGTCATCAGAACGATTGCATCACCTATTCCAAGATAGACATCTAGGTATTATTGATTTTTGGCGAAAGAAAAGTAGTTCTGACTTGAACGGACGGTCAGCACTGAAACCGCATTCAACGATCTGTCTTAACATTTGATTGCTCTCTCTCAGTCATGGCACTAAAACTCCGAAAAATATTAATAACTGTCTGAAACCAGCACTATTCTCTTTATGCCAAAATATAATTATCTCTTTCATCCTCACCCCAACACCGCACGGTATGCTAAACACACTAAAATCCGTAGGTAGTTCAGATGCAAGTATTGTGAGTTTGCCAAATAATGGATCGAGTGGGCAGCCACATGATGTTGGCTGGACAGACACACACACACACCTCATTTGAGACTAATATCAGGTCGGAAAATTCCGTTGACCGCTGTCTGGCAGCTCGAAATACAAGACAGAGAAAATGATAAGATCTTCACGTTTTCGCTAAAAGAAATAATCCCATCAGCAACTTGGCGGTACAGAATTGAGTTAAATGTCAGAGAGACTTGTCAAGATCGTTATCTAGCAGCAAATTACCACATCTTTAGATCTGTTAATAACCACTGAATTAAAGCAATTGATTCGCAGAATAAACGTGAACAAAGAACAGAGCAATTCAAGCGAGCACGATTGAATTTCGGAATAATTTCACTGCATCTCAGCGGTTATATGCTGCAAAATACAAATCAGTTTATATATCACAGATGTTGATAATAGAACATAGAATCAATTTGCCGTTCCGCTTAGGTGTTCACCGCGGCAATGCCGGACTGATGTAGGCCTCCTTTGGATGACACAGAGCTTGATTGCTATGGACTCTGCAAATCTTAGCAGCCTTCGATCCTAAAGAACGTTCCGCGCTCGGCTTTGATAAACGATAAACTATTTTTATTTCACAGTAGGTTCTAGTTGAAATGCAGCTAAACGATGCCGGAATTAAATCGTCCTAGACTGCACTCTTTTCTTCTTTGTTCAAAATAACTGAATTATTCTTACACCAAATCGCTTCGTAATCACACTAGTAACTGCGCTCAAATCAGGCTAAACGTTTATATTACTTAGAAAAGGTATGAAACTTTCAAGCACGACAGTCACCAGATTGGTTATCACCGGATAAATACCACAAACCAGAGGGTAGTTTCCAGAGACGACAACATACTACTAACAGTATCGACGACGCATCCGTATCAATACAATCCATATCATTATCATTTGTTGTTGTTTGTACCAAAATCAGCAATATGATCAAACGGTAGAAAAAGAGGAAAACAGGAGGGAGACCGAAATGCTCACAGAACTGTTCATTTTCTCTGTATTGCTATTGTAATCAGGGATTGCAATAGGTGAAAATATTTGTGATCCATGTTCGAGCTCCGTTGACAAAGGAAAGTAAGTAGTATATAATACAAAGCAAAAACCGTCCCTAAAATAGAATCTTCCTTCTGGTCCAGAGTTACTGTCACTTTCAGTTAGGGTGATGTCAAAGGTTCAACGGATTTTCATAACTATTTTGTACATCACATCCACATCTTCACTAAGAGCAGTATAATCAAAAATCAATACATATGTT
Organism: Echinostoma caproni; assembly: GCA_900618425.1. Classification (NCBI taxonomy): domain Eukaryota; kingdom Metazoa; phylum Platyhelminthes; class Trematoda; order Plagiorchiida; family Echinostomatidae; genus Echinostoma; species Echinostoma caproni. Next base: position 30,153 of record UZAN01040416.1, on the reverse strand, counting down.
TGATCCACCGCAGTGATAGCGGGAGAGAAGTACGATCAAAATCAACCGATCGACCAACATTTGAAATGACAATTGAAATTTGCGGCTTCCACTACAAACTGAATTTTTTTTACTTGGTCAGTTTGCTGTCAATCATATTCTGAGTGCCGATAAAAAAGAGTGAGGATGGAAAATTTTTTCATTTGTTACACAAAAATGAGCAATACATTTTCTCGAAGTATTTTCCACTAGCGTCCAAAGATACTTCCATGCACTTAAACCATTCAGTAAAATTAGTTCAGCCACGCCGATGTGAATAATCATTTGACTAGTTCGACGAATTCCTCTACTGCAGCTGTATGGGGTTCCCGGTAACATGCGCTTGACATTTGAGAACATACTGCTTCGTGAAGACCCCTCATCATCAAAAACAGCTGCAAACGATCAACACTCTGTTGCTGCTGCTACTCGACTGTTGATATTTGGTTCGGTGTGAATTGCAATCGCGAAACAATATTCACAATAGAATACAGTTAACCCTTTTCTTTGTCCGGTCATCTGCATCTCCTACTCGTCGTCTACTGACTGCGTATCCGCAAACCCTTTGCTCATCAGTCACAATAATGTACCCACTTTCACGGGAGTGCATCCTTATCTACCCAAAAACCTTCACTCCAGTTCTAACGGCTACCGCTGGCGCTTTCGACCATTAAAGTTGACCAACTGGTTCCTGGATTTAGTTTGACTGATTTGTACGATCTGGGCTGTTTTCGGAAACACTTTTGCACAAATGCGAAATACGTCATAGGTTACGCACCTTGCATCACCAATCCATAGGTTTTCAACGAAATAAATGTTTGAAAACTCCTCATCAATTAGTTCCATTTAACGTTTGCATCTATTTCGACTCGACTCATGTCCTAATTTCGAAACGCGGTTAAAAACCCGGGATCTATCACGATGGTGCATCGGACGGAATATTGCTAACACACGTTTGATGGAATTCCAGAATATCATTAGTTCTTTCTCTCTTTTAATTTAACATTCTTTCATTGAATATACAAAGACAAAACATTTTCCGGAAGAAGGAAGCGGCTGATCAGCACAAAATGAGGAAAGTCAGGTGGTGGCGGCGGGATTCGAACACACACACACATTCTCGTGGAGATAATTTGGTGGCGTGACCACCGGGTCATCTCCGCCCGGTTTAAATTACCATATTATTTCGGAGCAGAACAAAGTTCATGATGCTGATAATGCATTGATCTTTCTTTCACTGACCTACACAACTGGTTGTTAACAAGAGAATACAATGAATTCAGCTGGATCGAGCATGTTCCTGAATATTGGTTGCTTTAGGTAACATTTTTTCCATGCCGCGTAATTGACGTTAGTTACGCTCATCGAACTGAGTGCTGACAACTTCGGGAGTTGCCGTTGGTCTATTCATTTATGATCACTTTGGAACAAGTCCGTAAACAATGCAAGCCAACGGTGCGAGAATCGAGAGTGCAGTTTCCCCAAGCTGAAAGTGGACGAACAATCAAATAGAGTGGCATGATGCAATTGATCAATGAGGGAGGTTGTGAAAGCGTGGTATGCCAGTACCATATATGCGCTCATTTGCTTTGAATTGTCTTAAAAACAGTGCCTTGTCGAACGAATCCTGAAAACGACTCTAATACAGCACTGTTCATTGAGTGATTTCCATTGAATCTAACTCTGCCCTCTATCTTTCCTTCAATTTAAATAAGCCTTTGTCAAGTCTCTTTCTATCCAAAAACTCAGTTCACACGTGAAAAGATCTTCCCTGTGGAAATGGACAACAGGTATTGTGTCGTACTGGCCACAGTACATTAATCGTATCAGGCGTGGTTTCTAAGATTTGTGTGACCAGTTCCAATTTGCCATATTGAATCAGATTTAACCGGGTTATACCGATTTACAATTAGGGGAAACCCATGCTACACATCATCATCATCCATTAGACAGTGAAACAGGTCGTCAAACGAATGAGTCCACGAACATTGTTCTCTCAATTCATTCAAGATCAAGTCAGAGAAAAAATGCCCTTTTTTGTTTTGCGTGTGCACGGATTCGCGAGTGTCCCGCATCACGGGATAAGATATTTATTCGCTCCGGAAAAGTAAAGTAACTGGGGGTCAGATAGGTGTATTGTTTGCAGTTATTATTCAAAATAGACCAAACAGGCCACAGAGAGAGAGACAGCACACAAACGTGTCTGGTCAAAAGTGGAGATCCATTGAAAGCGGTATATATAAAATTAAGTAATGTACTAATTGTAGTGCTACGTTAGCAAAGTGCTTCTGCTCCATTATATCACCATCATCGATAGATATGAGTGAAGTGTCTTTCATTGGAATAGGGTTTACTGTATCGTTTAAAAACCTCGATTTGTCAATAAAATACGTGATAAACGCAACTGGGCAATATTCTGTCGAAAATGAACCTGGAATTGCCATCCAGTGATTTGCATAGCACCTGTTATACAGTATATTCAGGGTCCAACGGTCCAACGTTCTCCATGATCATCCCCGTGTTGATCGGGTTTCTTTGCGAAGAAAAGGAACACCATGTTATAGAAAGCTGGCATAAATCATTTTGATACAGAGTAGGATCCCCTCGGGGTCCGTAGAGAGTAGCGAACAAAAACACAGGCAGAAGTTCTGGTGGAAATGAAATGACTCGAGAGAGAGAGAGCATGAATCCCTTTTACTGACACTGTGCAAGTGAACGTGAACGCAGTTAAGCTAGGGTAAGATCTTTGAAAAACTTTGTAGGTAAGAACCTCATTTGTGTTGACTTACAACCATCCCAAAATAACATTTATCGTATGAAAGTCATAAATCAAACAGTACAATCGCAAACGACTTCCACGTCGGGAGGAAAGTTGTCAGAAACCACTAGAACTACTCAAGCACCGAATGTGAAATTCACTGTGATCCCAGAGTTATTTATTCAGTCGTTTATCCGATTAATGAATGTCTGAAATTGGCCTAGAGGGCGTGAGTAACTTAACGTCAACAACTAGGGCACGGAGACAAATTTGTCATCGTAACCGCTACAGTCAATTAAAACAGTCTTGTCCCCGAAAATCCAAAACAAAAAAGACCGGCGTGACTGGATCACGTACATTATACGATCTAACGCACGACACTGATGAACGCGATACCCATTCTCCTCGTTTTTCCAAACTGGCTATTTTTGCGTTGAACGATCTGGCTAACTACATCAAAGATAGAGGTCTGAAAGAAAGAAAGAAAGAAAGAAAAACTATCACCGGGAAAATTACTATATTCATTTCATAAAAGATGTTCGGAATTCTATCTCCGACGTAGTTAGCGAGATCGGTCAACGTGAAAACAACCAGTTGGGAAGAATCAAGAAGAGTTTTGCGTGGATCTACATTAGGGGATATTGTTGTCCGTCATTAAGACAAGCTCAAAGTTTTATTATGATAAATTATTTACCGAACCCGCCTCGAAAAATAGGGCGTGTATCTAAGACGAGTCAAGCGTTGACCAGTGTCAGCATCGCTTGAGCATTTTCCATTCGGAATTTCCCACATGGCGCACCGCTCCACAACTGATTCTCTTGTGGCAATTCTCTAACAACACTTGGGTAGCATCGGATTCGGAACCTATTCTCCTCCTGTACCGGCCCGAAAATCATACGACCGATCGGGTTCATTCATCGATAGGTCGAATTGTTCAGCCGCAACAAGGGACCTACCGCTTGCCCAGCTGACCCGAGCGAGAAGCTACACTTTGTTTACAGTTGTAAGTTTCAGACAGGCCCAGTGAACTTCGACTGTGCAGCAGGAGTGCCATCAGCACACGGATAGACTGAATATAACAACCAGAGCGTTACAAAACGTACAAGTCGGTAGTCAGACTGTCTCGTGTTGGGATTTTAAATCCCTCACCACCGCCGCAGATCGCGGAATATGATCCAATCAGATCGCAATAAAGGTCAGAGGGATTTACTTGTTTAAGGTCACGGGTGAAAGGGACGAGACGATGGTAAACGACAGAACAATCGCACTGAACACTGGCAGGAGGTTGAGTCCGGGCAATGCAGTCCGAGTTTTTATACGACGAGCCTCGTCCGAAAAAGGCCGCACACAATCCCTGGCCACTCACTGACGCTCTCAATACATAGCAGGTAAGCCACACTTCTCATTGTAGGTTCTCTGTGGAGGATGCTTCCAAACGACGTGCAAGACAGAGAAAATGCAGAAAGCAACCAAGGACCAAAGAGGGTCCAGCGCAGGATATGCACACAACTCACGCAATCAAATCAGAATAACTGTACCCGAATCTTCAATAGACATCGAGTGTCTCTTGCTCCACCGGAAAAGGGGTCGCAAAATTATGCGTTAATCCTCAAACACAAATCAGTTTAGTGTACAGGCACCATGGCAAATATTGCGCCATTTCCGGTTTTATTAGTGATTTCTACATGATAATGTTTTGCGGTTTGAGTACGAATCACCTAAAATATATTGTTTTGTATTCAGTGTACCAAAACAATTCAAAGTGTGATAATCTTTTGACAAAAAAATGAGTTCATCGTTTGCATCGTTTAGGCGGAATACCACTCGTTTGTTGAAGCCAAAGCTGATACATTTCAGTTTGGGTTTCACAACCACTGACCGGTGCCAGGAAAACGATTTCTCCTCCTGGTTAGCTGAACTCTGTGTGTGGTATGTGTCTGTGTGGAAAACACAGTCCGTTGAAGACAGATTTTTGCGACTCAACGACACTTCGCAACCTGGGATTTTCCAATTATCGCTTCTGCCAAGTTTAGGTAGGGGTAGGTGGACTTTCGAATCAGATGTGAGTAAAGACGCTTGGTCGTTTGCGAGCATTTTGCTAGCGCCCAGGAGAATAGGTAGAACCCAAAATATTCACACCATACAACGCGGAGGCTTTCCGAGTCAAGTTAATGGATAGAAAGCTCTAAGAAAAGTGACAGTGCATCAGTTATTAAATAAAGATGCTTGACAGGATCTCTCGGCTCGTATTTTCACAGATGGAGACAATACGGCGCTTTATGGACAACGAACGATGGCACGGAACGGCGGCAAGGGAGCGGGATGCCCGGGACCTGGAGTGGTAAGGAAACACTCGTAGACAAGTCTGCAGTATGTTGAGATTAAAGTTAGCCCTGCATGGCACTGAACCCAGAAGAATCAGTGAAATATAAGCATTCACGTCAAAATATTACTGAACAGTCACATTGTCAAATAACAGTGTTAACTTGAATACCAGCATAGAATCACCATAAAATCGGTCAATATAATATAGAGAAATATAAATATAACAGAAGTAGATTAAACATATATATGAATTTGACTCACAGTTACCTGTGAATAGTGTGTGGGATCACTGATATTGATTGATTTGATTGACTATCCTTCGGGCTTCAGCTTCAAGCCCAATCGTCAGTTCGTCGATTCAACTATACACTCTGAAGCAAGAGACTACTCGAGTTTCGCTCTTATTAGAGCTCATTAGTGGTGCGTATCCACTATCACGTTCGGGATTCGAACTCCGGACCCACCGCATGGAAGGCATGTGCGTTACCATTGTGCAAACCAGCTCATATCATAGATGAACCGAAATGCCAATTCATGTTTGTTCCGGGTGTCGTCTTCAGTGATGGTCAATCAGTTCATTTTGGCCCGACAGCAACGAAAGGAGACAGATGACAATTTGTTAACTAAAATCGAAATCCTCCTACCAAATCAGGACTTCCATGCAGGTTACGGGCCGACTTACCACACACATATCAGACGCACACAGCTTCCATGCGATGGGTCCGAAGTTCAAATTCCGGCCCGGAAGGTGGATATGCACTACTGATGAGCTCTAATAAGACCGAAACTCGAGTAGTCCGGTGCTTCCGAGTGTGTAGTTCGATCGATGAACTGAGGATTGTCTGTTGAAGGTGAAGTCCTAGAAGGATAGTCATATCAACTCAATCGATATAAATAAATATTTATTTTTACTTTATTTTGCCCTTAATGGTTTTCACGCCTAAAGAAAAAGGACAAATTTATTGAACAATAACACTGAGTCTGTCAAGTGGCATTACGTGATAGTCACAAACATGAGAGACCGGTTGATGCTTACTCTGTCCTAAATTGAATTTCTTTTCGCACAGATTATCACTCTCCTAGTATTAAGTGACAACTACGATCACCACCAACGTGGTATACTCCGTCACTTACAAATGCATGTCGAAGTACCTCCATCCGGGACACACTTCTGGAAGGTTCTGCATGACTTGGAAATATCTCTTTCACGGTCACGTGATCTGAGAAAGTAAACACTAGACCGGGATTGGTGTAAGCGTAAACAAAGCTACTATTTTCGTCCAAAGAAATTAGTGGTAAGATCAGTTCTAGGAGAAGGAATTAAGTTCCCAAGACATGGATGTTCATGCAAAAGAAGGTACTGGTCACCATAGTAATCCGTGGTGAGGACACAATGCGAGACTCGTGACAGAAAAATATCAGTCGAGAAGATAGCTGCTTTCCAAAAAGGGTATATTTCTTTGGTAATCTGGTGTCACACAATAACCCCTAATGAACGGCAGTCGAGGCAAACCCTAGAGTTACGAGGACCTGCAGTTCACTCAAGCGCAAATCTGGACATGGATTGGCGATCACTTCCGATATGGCCCCACTACCAAAGGGCGTAATGCTGAGTTTAACTACACGGTGAACTGCCTGCCACCAGATGCCTAGAGAAGCACAAGGAACCGTAAGTGTGATGGCATGCGTTCACAATGAAGAAGTCACGTGGCTTGGGACACAAACCAGAGAAGTAAATTCATTGCCAAGACGAGTTACAGCCGAGGAAGCCTGAAAGGTTGAAATTTTATTTACAATACAGAGTACGTGATAGAGATAAATTAAAGCCGATCGAATTATGATCGCAAACTATGAGTCCCGCACAGGACAAACACTACCACACGGACAAACACACACACGAATCCGATTAAAGTCAACATCATATCGGTTAGTGTTACTTATTTTGACGACACAACAAATGAGGTCACAGTTCCGTACATTCGATTAACCCCGAGGTGAACAATCTGTGTCCGTCAACCGAAGGAAACGTTCTGTCATGATCCAATGTGTCTGTCAAAACTGATCAAAGTCGGTTCCAAAAGTGTACTATGCGGANGCGGATTGGGCACAACTCCACTCACCCACGGGTCAATCGTCCGAGTCACGTCTATAGTCAAGTCAAGTAAAGCCTTATGCACCCAATAGGATGAATGTTCACTAATTTCGACGAGCTACAACGAGGAAAACGTTAAGCATTGAAAAAAGAATATATATTTATTAAATTTTAAAAAAATTGATGTAATAAATCCTAATGTGACGGGTGATTATTCAAATCAGTAATAATATTTGCTCGGTTGACCGAGATACGAGCAACATAAGGAATGATGTTTTTCTGTGTGATGATGTGTGCACAAAGGATCCGAAATTCGGAACGCGTACTCGGATGAGACACCGATTTACTGAGATAGTCATACAGGCAGTGTTCTTCATTTGGCTGATAAATCGATCGCATGAGTCAGAATGCCTGATCACAATGAATCCAATCAAAACGATCTTTGAAATGCCACTACAACTGGAAAGAATTCTAAGAGATCTGAAAAAGTGAATAAAATTCTTCTCCCTTAGACCAGGAAAATATACGGGGGAACAATACGACCAATGTGAAAGAATGTATTCAGGGGAACACCGAGCTTTTTAAGCGTAGAACCCTAATAAAATCGTTTTCAATATCTTTCGTCCAAGAACGATTATGTGACAAAGTAACCCCAAGATATTTCGCAGAGTTAGCTTTGCAGATGGTTTTACCATTTACAGAAATTTCAAGCTGATTATTCAAAAGGGTTTGATAATGCATGTCTGTTTTAAGGCTAAAAGAAACATTCAGACATTTATCCACATTCAGCATTAAAGATGGGGGAGTCGACCAACCAAAGATTTTATTTAGAAAAACCTAAAGTTTACAGAACCAGCCAGGATCAGTCGAGAGACGACCGACCACTACGTCATCAGCATACTTCCATGCGATATAGTTGGGAGGATTGGGAAGGTCCTTAATGTTTAGTGAAAAAAGAAATGGAGACAGAACAGCACCTCGAAAACCCCCAGAGTTAATTTTTAGCAGGGAAGAAGATTCACCGTTACAAAAAGTGTATTGCGTACTATGAGTGAAGTAATTGATTAGTACAATAAACAAAACAGTTGCCAGACCACAATCCAAAGGATGTCGAATGAGAATACCGCGATCAAGTGATCCGAAGGCATTAGCACAATTAAGAAAAATTAAACGGACGATGCCAGCCCCCTATACAATAATGATGAAACGGAGTGAGCAAAGTAAGCAATAACATCAAGAGTGGAAAGTGAAGGTATGTAACGAAATCGAATAGAGTCATGGGTGACATATAACAGCGTCAGCCGGTTAAGAACGACTCTGTCGAAAACTCTATCGAGTAAACACTTTCCGAGTTACTGTTCCAGTAACGATCACTCTGCATTTATAATACTGTTCATAAACAGAGAGGGTACATTTGTTCTACCAGGATACATTGAGATGTAATAATTCTGACCGAATGGCTAATCTGATTCAATGGTTTTAAGCTATTCAGTGGGTGATGAGGGAAAATTCACTATTGAGAAATCAAGGTAGTTGCAGCTTTTGCTGCAAGGCATCGTCACAGAGACATGGATACGGGGAAACACAATCCTGAATGGTGGATCTGTTTGATAATGACCATATTGAGATTCTGTTCTACTGGGCTCAGTACGTGTTATATCAGCGGACATCTTTGGTCAGTACATAGCTGAAGTGTGTATACATAGGCACCACGGTTTTGTATGCCCCTGAAAACGTACTTGAGGACCAATTTTGAACATCTGAGCTACTAATCTGTAGCTTGAACTTTGCCAACGCTTTGGACGCCACTCTACACTACCCAGGGTTTCTGTATTGTGAGAATTTTTTTATCTATGCGTCCGAAATAATCGAAATACTTCGGTTAGAGAGAGGTATGACCTACGCTTACTGTTACAGGTTGCTCGACTGGGAATTCAAGGTACCTAGCCCATTCCATGTAACCTCAGTCTAATAGACGTGTTACGTTTGGATATTGTGAGTCCTGTGGGTAAGGATCGTTGAATTCACGTTCACCAATGTTCCACAGAATGAGTCGGGTGATCGGTGATCGCAAAGGCGGCCAAAATGTTTCAGTGCTGCCGGTGGTTTTATTCATTACTCTAGGAGGAATCGGTCCAGATGCGCAACGTGGTTGATAAACACGTTTTGTGGAGCAAACAAAAATCGAAGTCACTTTAAATTACTGTGATATACCCACCTAAATATCACATCTTTAACTATACAGATAGATTTAGCGAGATCAACTTTGGATTTACCCATTCAATTGTTCAGAAGCATTAATGCACTCATGATAGTCTTGGGTGTGGGTTTCATTCCTTGGGAGATCGTGAATTCCCCGTGAGGTAAATGTATTCAAATGCGATGGAAATTTTTGTGACAACCGACAAAGCGCACTGGATATCTGGTTAGTTCTCTTCCTTCTGATTCGTCAGCAATGTATACGATTTTGCCTCTGAACAACCGAATGGGTTAATCCAAGCTTGATACTCTAATCAATAGACCAATTCCAAAGTGGCCTTCAACTATCCTTTCCACAGGATTTGAATAAAACATCGTTTTTGACAAGTCTACTGGTAAAACTGCGTTCATCATTGGTAGAGTTCATATGGTATTCCAAGTATCCATTATTTGTTAGAGTGGTTTGACTTCGTTCATTGATTTAAATATTGATTCACTCATAATCACTTGGATTTCATTCGTTCGAGAAATAGTCATCAAGTCGTTCTTGAGAATTCTCACAACGTTTGGATGCTTTCACCACCGTAGCTTGTTGTGTGAACAAATTAGGATAAATTTCGCTTCATTGAACACATAACCTTCACGCTTCACACAGGAAACAGGTCTCGCACAGATGGAGGCCACCAAGTTAGCCATTACTGCACTCTTTATTCAATCAATCAATCCCACACACCTGAGCTGTTGGATATTTCGTTTCACACTTTCTTAGTTGGAATACCTCTCGTGACAATCAATAATGATGGAAAATCCGACATTGTTGTGATTGCTGTTTACAATTTGTTTTGAAGCTTCAACTGCAGCTGCATGCTTTTTTGTTCAGTGCAGAATAAATCCAACCGGACAGCGAAACATCTTGCCCCAAAATGATTCGTTAAAATGGAGTTACCAGCACCGATAGATTTTCCGAAAACACGCTTGGTGTTTCAAACGAAACACACAGCAGATTGTAATCACTGTTTCTTTTGTTTGTTTTTTGATCTTGTACCAGAATCCGCTGTTGTTTTCAATTGATATTTCGATTGCCTCTTTGATCATCACCAAGGTCCAGAATTCACTCAATGCTTCGGCTGATGGTTGTGCTGGAAGGTGATCAGGCGATCAAATCTCGGAGCCAATGATAAGCGAGAGGCGATTCATTGCTTCAACTGAACATAAAAGTAAAAATTATTATTGTTTCATTGACAGAATAACAATGTGGTGAGTAAACTTGCTTTCAATGCTTCAGCTATTGATATCTTCAACGAGAAATGGTGTAAAAGATCGTGAAATCATCCTGAAAAATATTATCGTTCTATTGGTCAGAAACATTTATGCTTCTCTCATCCCAAAGGACAAAATATTTCAAACAGGTTTAAAGCTCCAGCTTCTCAGCTTGAGTTGCTAAGCCGATTGTGTACATCGCTTTTTGAGCTCACTTTTCATTTTGCGTTTTCTTCTTTTTGTGCGAAAATCAACCTACTTCTGCGGCTACAGACACCACCCACTTTCAGTTTCCTAATTATTCTTTCTATATTTCAGTCATTTACAAAGCTCCTACTGAACTGCTTATACAGGTCCAATCGAAACTGAAGCAACGGGTCCCTGTGAAACACTTATGGGTTCGTATGGCCCACAGCATTTAAATTGAAATATTTTTTTTAAATAGTGATAAACAAGCCCTGGTGAGTCTTTACAGCAGTCATTTTCGTGAATCGCTTATAATCAGCGAACGGAATGGTTTAAAATGTAGCGGATACTTCCATTTCGTCAGCAGTAGTTGACCTAGACCATGATGAGTTAAGAGCTAACTAAAGGCAATAAAACAGTTTTTATTTTCAATAAATTAAAAATTAAGTTGTAAAGTTTGTGTACACTAATCGTCGATTGGCCTGTCTTTGTTCTTTGAACTTTTCCGATTCTCCTCGGTATCAAATCTATCAACTTTGCCATGAAGTCATTTTCTATTTTGCGCTCAATTACCTATTACAATTTTGCCTCTAATGTCTACTATACAGTTAGCATATGGACTTCTTCAAAATACAGAACGTATTTTCAATAACTGAGACAACCAGAACTGTTGGTTTCCAGCGTTGCTTGCTTCATTATGGTGACAGCAACACATTCAAAGGTTTGCACAAGAATGACCGTGATTCCAAGGTTACTTTTGATGAAAATGGTATTTCTCGAATTCATTAAGCTAACCAACAAACGTAAATTATTATCAAACCTTATTGAATGCAATTTCTCCGGTTTATAAGACAATTTCATTTGGTTATTCAATAGAGTTGCTATTATGGATTATATATTGGATAAAATAATGCCTCATAAAAAATAACAGAGATGGCAAGTGTTTATGGAAATAATTTGGGATAATACCCGAGTCACTTCTATTAGAATATACTCTGTTTGTATGCTTGATAAAGTTTGCGATTTTCATGTTGAGATTGTTCAATCTTGACAACCAAGATCAGGCACGGTCAATTGACAATCTTGCAGGCTAGAAATTACCTAGACAAAAGATAACTTATTATTAACACCTAATGGCATTAATATAAAATATATAAATATAATGAAACTCAATTTGATCATAAATAAAATACTTTAGTGCATCACAATCGGCTAGTAGTGTATGCCGTATTGTTTAGCTAACTATCAGCTACCGTCTTCTATACAGTAGTTGCGGCTATGGCTACCGATTCCCCAATATTATTTACTCGTCGCAATTGAGGACATATTCAAAGAAATACCCCAGTGTTCACATCCCAATTTTGGGTGGTTGTACAGTCTATACTAGTGAATGGCTGACATAACTTGCGAAGCAGTAGCCGTTTATAGGCAGAGAGAATCATTGATCTTACGGAACGGCCTACAGCAGTTGGATCCGTCTACCCATACCAACGACCGCTATTGCAACCGCGCCTATACCCATCAACTTTTTCCCGCACACTCAACATACGTTTAAATTCAAAAATCACACACAACATAACCGACACATGGCTCACCATTTTGTTCACTTGGCAAAATTGCCATTTTGACTGCATGTGTTTACAGACTGAAAACGTTTGGCATTCTAGTGAAACTTCTGTTCCAAATAAACAGGTTTTTCTTAACGGCAGCTACACCACTATCCGGGACACTATGCTGTTTCGCACTTGAAACTGCAAGCATATTCCTACAGTCATCCTAGTTATTGCTGATAACTCTTCTTGGTTATTTTGCAATCCTATTCACGCTCCTCTTCCCACTTTACTGACAGTTTCCTCTCAAACGTCAATCTCTCTATTTCTCTCTCTCATTTCTGGTCTGGGTCATAATTCCAGATGGTAAAGCCAGTCTTATGCATATTTCTTCTAACAATTTTAACCATCTGCCACATTTTACTATTTGGACTCTAACTTTTGCCCATTCCACAAATTTGTGCAACTAACTGGAACCCTTTTTTCGTCGGCCCGTCCAAGGTCATCCATCATATATTGATTTGTTTAGGTATTAGAATACCTGCAGGATTAACGCTCATTTCTGCACCAGGCCTTTTTACAATTTCACCTACCTCTACTCCAATTGAGATCCATGGCACACACTGAAACATCACATACATGTATGTGCTTACTGTACTTTACTGTTGTTGGCTCCCTTGAAAGAATAAGCCGGCTCCAGGCAGGATCATGGTACGACAGACTTCCCCAGCGTCACTCGGCGTTTTTTTTATTTTGAGGACACCCCTAGTCTTTGCACAACCAAGTACGAGCTGCAAGGTGGAAGGAAGTAATCTCTCGAGTCGGAGTTGAGGGGGTCAAGGACTTTAGTTTTAAAAGGTCAGTCACACATCGATCTTT
>UZAN01040415.1:54534-74532 GCA_900618425.1 Echinostoma caproni | reverse complement strand
AAATGGTGATTAGCCAGTGTCTTCACAAACATAAAAGAAAGACAAAAAATAAATGGTATAAATGGTGTAAACTGAATTGAACGATATTTCATTTAAGGAACAAAAGAACGTATCAGATTGATAATGAGCCCTAATAGCTCTTGTAATTCTTTTATTTTTCGAAGCCCCTGTTAATAATACATCTTAAATAATGACAGAATTTTTTGTAAGCAACCGAACTACCGAGATTGTCCTTATTTGAAGCGTCAGTCGTCACTGTAAAATCTTTATCACCACTGCTTACAATTTTGTGTCTCTGCGGTCGACAACTGATATATCATGTATACGGTCACAATAAGCGACTGAACGTCTATATTGTATATTCCATGCGTATTGACAGAGATTGGGGTCCACACAATAAATAATGAAATTGTATCAACTCCAATGTCTATTCAAGTACCATCTTGTATTTGTATACTACTTAAGATGGTTCAAAATTTCAGTATAGTCAATCTTAAGTACAGTCCAAAGTTCTAATAATTTACCAAGATAAGAGTCCATAAATCTCAATCCTTGTTTTCCTGTTGAATCAATTATCAATCTATTCAAGTAAAATCAAAGTAAGCTTTATGCACCCGTAGGATGAATTTTCAGCGATTTTTAACGATAATACGGTGGAGCTGAGGTGAATGGCCTCCAAGTTTAAATAGGTTAAGTTAAAAAATAAAAAAAAACAGAAAACTGAACGCAGAAAGACAATAGTGACGGATAAAAAAGGGAATAAATAAACTAACTCATGAGGTGTTCAACCAAACCTGTAATAAAAGGTCCCCGATTTACTAGGAAGCGAGCAAGAAAAGGGAGGATGCTGTTTATGTATGCGAGAAAAATAAGGCGAACAGTCCCAGCACTTGTATCAAGAACTGAGGCCACAGAATGGATAACATACGCCACAACTTCAACAGTCGAAAGGGTTTTCTTATAAGCAAACTGAGGAGGATCAAAAACATCAGAGAGGGTAGTCAAACTGTTCAACAGCACTCTTCCAAAGACCTTCAACAGGGCTGAGGTACATGCAATCGGTCGATATTTTGAGAACCCTCCTTGAGAATGGGTCTTATCTTGGCAGCCCTCCAGTAACCAGGGATTGTTCCAGGACATACACAAATTAAACAACTCAGCGACGGGTGTTGCAAGGTGTCCGGCACAGGTTTTCAATGAAATAGGGGCTAATGAATCCGGTCCGTAGGGCGTGTTTGACTTAAGTTGCTTCAACGCTTTGAGAACCTCGGTCGGAGAAACAGGGTTGGTGATTTCTGAAGAATTGAAAACGGACGGTAGAGAATTGGACACAGAGGAGGCAGAAAATTGTCAGTTTAATTCTTCTTACTCAGGACAGGAGCTTTCACGTGTGCCACAGAGTTGCTTCAACGCCGACCACATCTTGCGACAGCTCTGGTTGCCCCGGATGGTTTCAACATACATCCGATTCACGCGTTGAATCTTTGCCTTGATGATAATTGAGAGTCGTTTAACATCGTAGCGCCTGCCATTCGTATATGTCTTCTCCTTATTACTTCGAAGGCATTTTAGGAGAGGGGATGAGAATCTGTCGGTATGGATATGTATTGTCTCGATCGGGCAACACAAATCAAAACAGAAATTAAGGTAGCCGGTGAGATGTTCACATTTGGAAGAATTATTTGAATTGGGGAAGACACAAAAATCAGTTCCAGAGATCATATCTTGGAGTCGAGATAACTTATCATGTGTAAAATTCCTCTTTCTTATTGTTCGGGATGCTATCTCTGCTTGTTGACGATGAAACATTTTACCATAGACTTTTGGATGCAAAGAATTTTACAGTGGCCGGAACAGCTAAAAGGGGCTCGTTTTTCTATACAGAAGACATCTGCGATATTTACAAAAATGCTATCAAGCTGGGCCTCCAACCGAGTGGGAAAGTGCACAAGATTAACCAAACCTAAAGTTCTTAAGAAAGAAATATCGAAACGAATAAAATCACCAGCCACAATACACAGTGACTGGTCTAAGCCTGTATCGAATTGTGTTGAGAAAGAGTCGGAAAACATTCGGATGTCAGAATTGGTCGTGCCAAGGGCAATGTAAATGTCTACTAGCAGGATATGATAAACTTACTAAGAAAACGGGGTTTACATTGAACGACAATGCAGTTAATTTTCCTGGTATTAAAATGGAACAAAAGATGAGAGCTGTTACAATCCGATCATCTCAAAAAATATCAAATCCATCAAGCAGTACAATGCCTTCCTCAATGTCAGGATGTAACCAGCTTTCCTAGAGTATAATAATTCCAACGTTTTTGCACACTTTTTCATGTAACATACTCTTAACTTCATCAACTTTTCCCAAGAGTGAACGGATGTTACTAGAGATAATCACAGGTACAGTCAGTTTATTGAGGGAAAGCCGCCTGAGAGCGACTCCCTAACCAGCGCAATGTTTTATTTGTTTACCTTGCGCTTCTTCCTCAATCGGTTGTAGCGGTTTCGCACACAATGCGCAAAACGTAAAAAATTGGAGTTCACAAGCGGTAAAACGATGGGAGCTCAAAAATATACGACGGTAGGACAGCATTTGACCCGGATAATTGAACGAATTGATTTGATAAAAATGTGTTGAGGATAGAACGCAGTTTTCCACTGTGAAATCGCGAAATAATCAGGTCGCAGATTTTCCCACGGCTGAATTCAAAATACCCGCTCTGGGATTGTCCAGTCGCGACTAAAACGAACCGCATATAGCACGTCTTTGGTTGCAATTTTCCAGAATAAACACAATATTTGCTTAGCTAAAACCTTGTCAATTGAACTCATTGAATTTTTTGAAACTGACCAACTTATTCTTGTCATAAAATATCTTGCACATTGTTCATTAAAATTGAAAAATTTAGGATAAGTTGGTGGTAAATAAAATAAAATTAAAGTAGGTCCAGATTTAAGGTCCACACGGACGATTCACTCATTCAGTTCCGATCATCACAACGCACGACACGAACTTCGGAAAAGGTTGATAGCTAAACTTTGTTAACCTCAATAAATTTAGGGAAAATCTGTAAAACGCACTTTCTTTGGTTAGTGATTTACTTCCTTTTCTCGAATAATGCGGCAGGAAGTCGTCATATTATGGATAATTTAGCAGTATTCAAATGTTGCTCCTCTTCGAAGGGAATCACGTTATCCGTTTCATTTTAAATCGATTTACTGGAACCCAATTGCATTGCAACTCAGGGGTTTCCCAAACTCATTGTAAACCATAGAAGCAATATCGAACCACATAACTTAATTCGCCCTAGAACAATATATTTTGAAGCTCTCAGTGTGTTCCAATATGAACAAATATAGAATGACATGAAACATTGGGTCAGATAATTCAGATCCTGCTGCAACAATATCTCTCAGAACCTGTGTGGTTTGAATAACCTAGTGGCAAGGGCGGGCTCTTAGAACCTGGGTTCCTGTGAGTTAGTGAAGATTCTTGGTTCACTCGTACAAAAACCCAAATGAAAAGTCATTCATTATAGAATTGTTTAATTCCAGCAAAGACAACATCTTACCTGCACGAGTGAAAAACAGCTAAGTGGCAGATGAACAAGACCTTTGGCCTGGGTCTCAGTCTTGATGGATTCGGTGGCGATATTCTGCTGACAACTTTTAACCAGTTGGATAAAATCATCAAAGTTCTTCCATAGGTTTCTGTTGGTGAGTGACACAGACTCGGCATACAATGTGCTCTGTCACACACGACTTTCATACCACGGATCGCTTTATAAACCGTGTTTTGCCGATGGACAACAGTGATACCTAACAATGAACACCCAGTTCACAGTTCCGTGCAAAACTGATCAAACAGCTTCTGTCAATAATTAAACAGTGCTTGTTCACAACATGCCACATTTAGGATTCCATATGACAATAAGTGTTTCACTGTTTCCATGTGACTCAGTTTGATTATCAATGAATGGATTAGGGTAGGCTTTCACTTAAATTGTGACTTAATATAAATTAATACAGCGATCTGACTAAGTGTGTTCTGACACATTCCTGAGTAATAAGCTTAAGAGTTATAGAGAAACGTTCGGTTAAGCAAATGTCCTTAACCTAAGGTAGTCAGGCATGGATTCCTGTGAACGATTTTGGCTGTGAAACGTATTAAAAGAAATAAGAGTTTTCAAGAAGGTTGCAGATACCCCTGGTTCAAGGGGCACTGTTTTATTCAATCACTTGCGCAGAAACCAGGATGATTAAGGATGCTCTTACCCCAGGTGGAGACTCGCCCTTGTACTCTGGCTGGTTGAGGCGTGCGGCGAACCCTAATCGGGCTCGCTCGGGTGCTCACGTATTGCCAATGGGGAGTTCGTCGGACCATCCTATTTGGGTCGGTTACGACTAAGTGGCAATGTCACTAAATTATCTGCCTGGGGACATGCATTTGCGTCCTACCATCGCGGCATGACCCTCCGATGTGCATTGTACGGCACTCTTTTTTGGCCGCTTCCCTGTTCCTTTCCTGTCCCTGCCAAAGCGAAGTGAAAATGAAAATGGTTACCATTAACTCAAACGGATGAGCTAAGTGGTCTTATTATACAATTCACCAAACGCTAAACCGAAATTAAGGTTGAGTACAGTCTAAAATCAAAAGTCCCTTTTTACGTTTCTTGCGTTTATTGAATCCTTTAAACGTATTTCCAAATCAGTAATCATATAAACCTAATACACTAATGACTTAGTCATACGCAACACCCCACAAGAACGTATCAAGTATTTGTTTAGGGCAAATGTCCCATGTGTGTGGTCTTGGTCCCTAACAAAAGAAGCATCTAATTTAAATCAGATATATCGACCTTTTGCCATGCTAGGATTTGTCCATTCGCGTTCTGAATCCTGACAGGGACACAAAAGGTGCGCACTGCTGACGAGTCCCAAAGAGGACGAACCGGCTGTCCGGTGATCTTTGTTGTTTATCGCGAATATTTCTATCACATGTAAATGCATGAAATTGTGGCGAATTAATGATCTCCCAAGGAGTGAACCCCACACCCAAGAAAATCGAGAGTGCCTGATGCCTCTGAACGATCGAATGGGGTAATCCAAGCTTGATACTTTGAATGATTCTAACTCCCATTATTAGACGGGCTCAAGTGGCACCGTGACCTTTGTCGTAATTGCCCGTTGGTGATGTTAACGTCGTCCAAATGCTAGGGATCTGGATTCCGTCGTTTCTGTTGATACATGCAGAGTGGATGCCAATGACCAAAGCTTCCGCATTCTAGCGTTCAGTATATGTTTTGAATCGGAGTTGGAGTTTTTGCGGTTGTCATAGTCTATGACGTGACCTTCAGCTATTGCGTGAAGAGCGATCACCGAATCTCGTTCTAGTTTTTCCGGAGTCGTTTTGTCCGTGAGCCGGTGTTTTTCTTTTATCTTATGTTCAGTTATTCTTGTCTTACGTTGTCTACTGGTCTGCTCAATGCATTCGGCCGAGCATTCTTTACAACTTATTTTGTAAATGCCGTTGTTTTGATCTAGTAAATCGACCGGATATTTGGCTTTCATGAGATGGCATTTCAGAGTGTTGTCAACCCGAAAAATGTGTATTTGTTGCAGAGAATCTTTCTGATTGCCTCTGAAGTGCCTGATCTATATGGAATGCCAATAGAGGCTACACGGTCTTTTTTGTCTTTAGGTTGCATCATTGGTTTGTTCGCTACTAGCTGCCGTCTTACCAGGAGTGGCGGATAATTATTGTCTGCTGGCATTTTTCGAGGCGTTTCATTTCAATTTGGCGGTTGTTTTCTTCATTGTAGAGCTTTCTAACGCTGCCAGATATAGAGGAGATAAGAGTCCGTTTAACACATTGCGGATGAACTTATTCAAAATATAGAAGTTTATCCGAATGTGTTCGTTTTCTGTAAACATTGGTGGTAAATTTGATGACTCCGTTCACATCGTCTGACTTCATTGTGAAATTGACGGAGTTGCACTGTTTGTTCAAGCAGTTAAGAAACTCATGTGTGTGTATTTGGACTTAATAGTGACAAACGTATCGTCGATGTATCTTACGTAAAAACGTGGGGGTATATAGAACCTGGAGAGTGCCGTGGATTCGATTGAATGCAAAAAGAAGTTGGCTACAATGGGAAGGGTGGGAGATCCCATGGCAACACCATTTGTGTATCTGCACAAATAGTATTTAAAAGTAAATAAAGTTGACATTAGGCAAATTTTTACAATTTCGGATAGGGTTAAAGAAGTTCGTTCGCGTATTGTAACAACAGACATCAGCAAAGCCTGTAGAAAATCTAAACTCTCATTTATGTGGATACTTGTGTACAGAGAAACCAGATCAAAGTTGACAACCTCGTCAATTTCAAGTTCAATGTTCTGCAAAATACGAACACACTCAAATGCATCATTGATATGACTTACCATTAATTTTTGATACGGTTTCAACAGATCACTGAGGTATTTTGCTAATTTTTAAGTTCCACATGGGCAATCGCGTTTGTTCAGTTTATGTATCTTTGGTAGACCATAAAATCTCCCTGGTCTATTCGTTTTGGGTGCCAATGAAAACCACGACGATTTATCGAGGTTGTCCTTCAAGCCTGATAGGTATTTGTTTGCGCAAGCTTTTGTTTTGTAAAGAGTGGCATTCACCTTTCTGTCTTCAATTCTTTCATACGGTCCATTTTTAAGGTGTTCCAAAACTTTTGATTTGTAATCTGCTTTATCTAGGATAACCGTAACGTTCCCCTTGTCGGATTTTGTGATGTAAACTGAAGAATCTCGTTTTAAGATTGTCAGTGCTTTTCTGTCTTCTGATGTGACTTCTAGAGCAATCGGTTGTTGGTTCTTGAGAATACTACATACCCTTAATCGTGCTTGATTGGCGATGTTTTCTGGAATTGTGGATAAGGCTTATTCCAGAGTGGGGATAACTTCCGGTACCGTCAAGGGTTTCCTATGAAGGTTGAAATTGAGACTCCTCCGGAGTGACCCTCGGTTTTAAGGGTGTCACAACTCTGGGTGATAGGTTTTTAAAGAGATTTTCCGGATTCATGACACGTATTTGTTACGAGTTCTGTTTTTGTTTCCTTTCGGTTGTTCTTTCTTTCATAAGTTTTGAAAATTTACGTCTTTGTAGTGACTGGCATGATTTGAAAGCGTGTGCCCATCCTTGTTCGATTATTTTCGTAATATCATGGAGAATAGAGGTTGCCAGCAAATGATTCAAATAATCATTCAGAATTCGACTAACAAACAGTTGTTTTAATGCATGCTTCCAAAATGAGGGTTGGTTGCAAAATAATGGTATTTGCATGTCCAGATAAGCAGGGAATCCAACCACTGACCTTACATATTCAAGTGGGTAATGGTTGTTTACCATCCACTTAGTAGAATACGTATAATACAATGCTTAAGTTGTTAAAATGATTGCTTATTGTTCAGAATGCATCGAACAATTTCCTCACGCTTTTCTCTGAGATGGACATAAGAGAGAATTTGACACATGTCATATAAAGTTTAATGCAACAGCAATCTTAGTTGAGGGAAGAAACTTATTTTTGGTGAACTGCTAAACTGCTTTTTTATTCAATGTGTGCCGCTGGTATATTCCGGGAATCGTGTGTGTCCTTTTGTCATTTTACTTCCTTTTTCATTTATTGAATATACAAATGTGCAGTAAAATTTCAGGAAGAGGGCTGCGGCCATACAAAGGCTGCCTTGGGAAAATACAGAACTAGGAAGACGGGCGGCGGTCAAGTGGTTCGAACCCTGGACTTCCGGGTCAAAACTTGGTGACCTAACCACTTGGCCACCTTAGTTAAGTTAGTCATATAAGTGAGAGCAGGAAAGCAAACATGCAAACAGCTATCTGTAAACAACTCCAAGCAAAACAGCAGTATCCTTTCGAGACAAGACGAGGATAGTGTTATCTGTATATCTTCCGATTCATCTTCTACCAGTATCCCTTATATTAATAATAATGCACAAATCGGTTGAACATAATCCACCAGTTAAAGCGGAATATCGATCAACGGGATTATTTAGGACAGGGGAGAACACATTAAATACATGTAAACCTGTACGTACTCGGACAAGCCAAACGTCCGACAGATCTTGGGCCTCGAAGTTTGTGACACTGGCAAATGTCGCAACAACACCCCTTCCCTCCAGGTCTACCTACCTTTGAATATGATTGATAAGAGTGCCACTTTAGTGATTGGTAATCATTCAAAAATCATTTGTGAATTACAAGGTCCCGTTATCACCAATGAGGTCAAAGTCATGCTTGTGGACCTGTCACTCCAATGTCGAGAAACGTTGGAGTGGTACTGGTTAAACTTGAAACAACAGTACGAAACGATGGTGAGGCTACTTGGTGCAACAAAGGAAAATATTTATTTAACACCAAACCAACTAGTAAATATTTAACGATAGAGTGGATGACTGTTGAACAGTTTACGTATGGAGCGTTTCTTATATTTGGCTATTCTGTTACCTTTCCGTATTTCTGCGAATAAAAGCATGAATTCACTTGATTCAAAACCGGATAGAAGATACTTTCTGCAAACGAATCTGATTAATATGGTATGAGAAAAAAGGATGTTTGTGAAATGAAAGGAAAGTAGAGAACAAAATAATAATGAGGAAGACTGAACAAAAACTGTAATTGTACAACATAGAATCATTTGACCGGAATAAGCCCATCCCTTTCGATGTGACAGCTGATCAGACTGGGTCCCCGTGAAATTGGATCGGTTTTCATTTTTTGGAACAGATTTCATTATGCATTCTGATCGACGATGCGATCATTCATTCATGAAAACTCCAGAATATCGACGGAAAATGCATGCTCATTTTTATTACAAATCGAACGGAGAAATGAGACAGTGAGAAATGAATGGCAATGAGAGACACACGATTCGACCTGCCATAACTGCCGAGCACATTTGTAATCATTTATGAACTGTTGCATTGTGAAAGTAGGTAAACATTGAAAATCTTCATTCCATCGTCACTCACAGCAGACAGCCCAATGGTTGCTACAGTCAAATGTTTCACTGATACTTATCAATGTCTTTTTTTACAAGTACGTGATAAATCAAAGGGGTTAAGTCAATCATATACAGTTGAAATAGACAAGCTGTTATGCGATTGTACGATTGTACTCAAATAGGCATTCAGTCGCCGCTGAAGATTAATTCAACTGAAGCTTTCTCCAATGCATTTTTCTAAATAAAAGCAGTTTCCATTCATTGATAACTACGTATTGCGTGTCAGCATATTTGGTTCAACACGTAAGGTTAAAAAATAAAAAAACGGATCTGGGAAGCTTCATATTAAAAACGAGGTCCGATTGGACGAGAGATAAGAAAATATCAAATTGAAATACATCACTAAGACGACATTTATTTATCGGAGGACTTCCATATTTCCATCCAAATTGGTCAAAAATTAATTTCATGCTTACTGAACTTTGGGAAATTATATAAACAGCCAATCTGAGGGAACATTATTGTTCAAATCAGTTTCCGGCTTCTGGACACGTAAACACTGCATCTGTTTTCGTCTGTCCGCTACACTCACAGCGTTTGGCTAAACTGTTGTTGCCCGATTGGTACGTCAACAAAAGGCCATGAAGAAATATTAGTTTGTCTCTGAACCCTATTGATTACTCTCTGGATACGTCGTATTCGGTTCTTTCTTTCGTTGTTTGAGAACGTTTCTTCTCTGAAAGGCAATTCGCCTGCGCTTCACATTGTCTGGTATGGAGTGACCTGTAAAGGCGAAAACACTTTTGACAATTGAATTTGGCGAGATGTTCTAGAATCTGAACTTCTCTTCTGATGAGGACACGGATTGTGCTTATACAAAAACATGGAAATAACAGAAAAAACGAAAAATGAAAGGTCCGTAAGAGAATGTACTTTGCGAAGACAAACGAGACACAGGGGTTCACAGAATGTATTGCTAACATCATTTCACTTCGGCTATACCCGAATAACCAGCGATCACATTCAGTGTTATATACAGGTAGACGAGAAAACAAACTGTAGCACAATAAGATCGATTCGAATTTATCCATGCTTAGTTTTCAACAATGGAAAAATACTGGATTTCGTGCCAATTGTTTTGCCGAGTGTATGGAACAAAAGGTGTGTTTAAAGTATTAACAGAAAACCGGAAGAAATTCGGGGTGTTTTAAATCTGCTGATACTTCATATTGCCGTTCTTCACGGTATCTTTAATCACTTGAAAAGGGGTGCGTTTGCAACGAAGTACAAGACCCAAAATGACAGAGCTAAACTTGACAAACAAGTCTTTTATTTCCAGGTGTTTTAGAGTACAGGATGCCAAAGTTTTGTCGGTTTGATCCCACGTTAAAGGAATATGTTACAAGGCAGGTTAAATCACGTCAAAGGTATGCTTCATGCACCCCGAAGGATGAATACTCAGCATATATATATATATGTGTGTTATGCACGTCATGAGATGAAATACGAAAATAAACCTTGAAATAAATGATGATATTAGCACTTATCCAAAAATAAAGAAATATTAGCTCTTAGTAAAATTTTATGCTGCTTATATATAAATCAGTATTCAGTCATAAAAAATGTAAACAAATGTTTCGGGAAAAGGAAAATAACCTCATGGGTTATCTGGGGCTAAGTTCATCTTGGGACCGGATATGGAATTCTCAATGATCGCATGATTGTTAGGTCATCCGATCGTTGGGACCACTCGGAATATGGGGTGTATAGGGGTTTTTTTATGATTGAATACTGATTTATATATAAACAGCGTAATATTTATTGTGATGTATTTGGCATGACTACCAATCACTGAAAACGAGCTTGTTCGCCACTCCTTGTTCTATTTGAAAATGTGCTCTGTGGGACTGTTTAGACAAAATTTTATGCCTTGGAACTGAGCAATTATCTGCAGAAATAATATATACGATGTATTGGCACAACTTCTGAAATTTTGAACCAACACTGACAACGCATACATTCAGCTGTAACGATTTACTTCTTAAAGAAATGGTGACATAAATCCAAGTGTTTAAATTGGTCGCTGTATCTAATTTTCGTGGTTTAGAAACGATGATTATATAGAACTATCATCGAGGAAAGACGATGAAAATTTAGGTCGAAACTTGTAGAATATGTTGAAAAATATCCGATAAGTAACAGCAAGAAACTTACATCTACCATAATAACACATATATCTGTTAGCTATCATCTAAACAGTCGGCTTTGTTACATTTGAAGCGAAAATTAAGCTGTGAATACTGCAAATATTCCAGTTAAATAGTTCACTCAGGACATCATACTTTGCATTCTGAATAAGGCCTTGGGAAATGCATCGAGACGTTTGACATGGGGGTAAATAATAGCCAATGCCACGTAATAAATTTCATTTCGGTGGTTTTCTCTAATATAATCACGTTGGTGCTCTTCATACATGGTTTAACTAAAAAAGCTTTCATACAATAATGAAAATCAGAGACGTGAATCACCCTATAGGCGCACTTCTGTTATGCGGCTCTGCAATGAAGCTTTCAGAAGCACATTCTACGCCGAATAAGTGGCGTGTTTATATATGATAATCCAATCTTCATTTTTCTTACTTTGTGAAACTAGTTACCCTGAGGCACTCTCCCATCACATGAAGCTTATCACACTCGAATGGTTTTCATGCTGGTCACTTGTCACTACGCCGTGAACTTACTCTCTTTCTCACAATGCTAGAAACTAGAAGATCGTAACAGTTTATTTTCCATTTACTGCTGGAAGAGGATTTGTGGTCCCCGGTTTGTTATGTGAAAGCCACAAAGAATTAACTACGGGAATCCAAAAGACTTATATCAATGCTGTAATACACAACGAACTTAGGATTATATTTTCCCCACAGCAGTTGTCCATAATTCCGAGAAGCAGCAGAAATGGCAAAGCAGTATGCATGGAATCACTGTCGCCATTTGACACGAAGAACATTACGCATTTCCACGACGGGCCAGATTCTATCAACATTGTACGCTTTCACTTGGCTCTGAGTAACACGTTAACCAGAGTATCAATTGAACTCTGTAAACATTAAAACGGTTTATCCCACATGCGGACTTCTTTTTACGCAGTTTCGGCTGCTCGTTGACAGCTGTGAACTGCTGGTACATAACGGAATTTTTCCACAATGTTACCATCCAAGTTGTTGCAAATTTTACCAATTTATGATGAAATATGCTTTTAATAGTCGGATACCAGATTATTACAAATCAATGTCATCGGAGCATTCGTTCGTCCCCGACTTTAACGCAAACATACAGAGCAATGGTCTGATAACGCTTGGCATACCTCCTAAAATTGTACTCCTACTTATTCATGTCAGCTAATTATCCGTCGAGCTGTCACAATAGGTAGCATAGGGGATTGCAAAATAATCTATTGTATTTGTTGCAAGCTGCGTACGTACAAGTTTGACATGAACCTTTCCAAAGTTCATAAAATCAAAATATTTATAAAGATTTGTTTTGATCACTTCATTTGTAGCTGAGTTCCGCATAATTCTTTTGACGAAGTAAGAATTGGTCTGGACAAATATTCCGCTTTTCTGCTTGTACTAAGTGGTCATTCAAATATCCAATTTGATATAATCGGAATCCGATAAAGCACTCAATTATCATGCATTCACAATGATAGATTTCAGAAGCCGAGTCAGGCGGGTGTGAATAGTACTTAGACTAGGAATGATTAGAAATAATCGCAAGCTCTTCACTCGTATTATGTCACTACTGACCGCTTTGTTTTCGCCATGAAGCGTTTGATATAATCACACAGATGATCTCGAATCAGTGGAACGGTACAGCACAATAATACTGGATTAAAGCAACTTCCGAATGTGACCAAACGTAGACTGATCAAGTGGAAATTCGATCCGGTCTCACAGCGGGGGAGGCCATGGAAATTGAGATGAAATCTGACGACAGCAAATGTTCGTGTGAGTAGAAATAATCCAGCCATCAAACCAGTTGTTTTGTACAATGAGTTCACGGTCCGACTCACTCGGGTCGTGTGACCAGAAAGCGAGACCGTCTGCGAGGCTGCGTGCACCGATTGCGTGGCTCGAGTGCTTGATCGTTTCAATACACAAATCACAGCCACATGGGACAGAATCATAACGGAAAATGGCACAATGTAGGAAAATACAATCCACAAATAGGCGTAAACGCTGAAAAATCTTTTCATCGAATCAGATCGATCAAGCGAGACCGACACACATTGTGTTCCATTCAGTGCCACATTCTGTGTACGAGGAAACACCAATATCACCGAATAAACACAGGCAAATACATAAAAAGAGTAGCAGAAAATTTTCTTCTTTTCGCGATATATTACTGGCAAAGCAACAGCAAACATTCGGTCCAATGAGATACCGACCAAATTCAATTCGCTCAACAGGACGGAAAGCCAAAACACGCTTTGGCTGTACCACAAATGACACACTAGGCTGGCAAATCGGTCACGTAATGAGCACGGCACAACCGCCTCCAAATCTGTTGCCATGATAATTGTGATCACAAAAATGTCCAGCACGCATTGATTTCGGAACAGGACTGTGGTAATCACTGAGGGAAATTGGCTGATACAGAGCATAAACAGTATGAACAAATTTCCGACTAGCCCGATAGAGTAAACGAAGAAACAGACTATACGAAACACATGCATAGTGTCAGTAATCCCGCTAATCGTTTTTTCACCGGTTTGTTGGAGCACAATCACTCCAAACATATATGTATGTGAAAATATAAAATCGATTTTGCGAGCACAATGTGCTGCAATGAACTTGTCGTCTAACTGAAATCAGTCGAAAGGGCCGTGCGGTTCGTTCGAATGGGAACAATGTTATTAATGCTTCTCACATTGGGTCCGTACGGACACACACCGTCGCAGTAGCGAGAACAGGTCTGTGTCGAAGCTTATTCAGTAACGGACAGTCTGATAAACGTGAACCAATCCAATTGGCGGATAGTAAGACAGAAGGAATAAATAAAAACTGTGGTTGAATTATCCTAGCCTGATTTGTCCCCATCTCCGTAGAAATTCTAAAAGATTTCTGGCCGGAAATTCTAACATTTTTGGAGGAAAGCACGCACTGGGAGACCAGATGAACTGAATCATTCAATAAAAAGAAAAAAAGGGAAACGACGAAATAGTTGGGAAAGGGGAATGATTTCATAGAATTAGTGAGGTCACACACTTCCGGGGATACGGGAAATGTAACAATTACTTCGTGGTCCTGTAACAACTCTTAAACGTCATTTACATGTTGTCTTGTATTTAAAACAAAATCCCCAAGTTCAAGTACTGCTAACGGTATCAGGATTCCTTGAATAAACTGGCTGACCGTACATCCCATGGTAGTCTATCGGTCCGGAAGCATTTTTACATAAAAAAATGGAAAATTGATCCATGTAGTGTCAATTAAGGCGGTCTCCGAACAAGCTCGTTTTCAGTGCTTCATTCACCTGGTATAAAGTCACAATAGGTAATTGTGTCTTACAGGGCCAAAATTGCTGTCCAAATCCGTGATGTTCTTTCCTTCCCGAGGAGATGCTGTTGTAAATTCTGATGCTTCAACCAAATTAGTAACCACGGAAAACGAGGTCCTTTCCCAGAGTGCTTTTTCTCAAAAGCATAAGAGCTAAATAGCAAGCAAAACCTAATATTCAGTAAAAATGTGTATAGGCTGTTAAAATGTTCATACAAGGAGCCTGCGTTAACTGTCGAACGACTTATCTTTCCAGGATGTTTTGTCAGTCTTTAACTTACATTTGAAAGGGAGTCAGATGACAGGAATCTTTGTTTTCGGTTTCGCACTCTATCATCAACCTCCCTATTTTATCAATTGTGGACAGAATGTGTATAAATGATCAAAAAATGTTTGACTCCTTTCTATTAGCTCCATAACTACAACAGACTACAAATGATTGCTTTCATCGTTTCAGTTTTAGCTAAACGAAAATAACGACCAAAAATTAATCCATTCAATGGTTGTGGAAATATAGTATTCCAGGCAGCAGTGTCCTAATCCAAGCTAAAACGCATCTTGTGTAGCTCTAAGGGCCTATATAAATGGCATGGAATAATACACGAATAACGTTATCAGATGCTGCACTTATTATGTATAAACATACATTGAGACAGGTGAAGAAATAAAGTCGTACCTTCCAGAATTACATGTCACCTGTTAGGTGGTAATAATTTTGAAACAACCCAGAGAAATTTAGTTGTATCATGCATTACGTCATGTTCATTAGAGGGTTGTCAGCTTTAACCAAACTAAAAAGTTCCCCAATTTTCACTCGTTGTTTGAGAACATAAAATTACATAAATGCTTACACTAAATGGTCCGGACTTCAAGCAAATACAACCTATGAATTTACAGATCAAATTTGGGGCACCTCAAGCACATATACACGAAGAATTTTGTTATTTTAGTTGGATAAAACGCACATAAGTGCTCTCGACTAACCGTCCTTAAGTTCTTTTTTCCTTGTCGCTTCATTTGTAGGTGTATTCCAGGTTGGGATTTCCCAAAACCCTTGTTAACTTCATGAACAATTTTCGATAACTAACAAATAATTAACCTTATGTATTTATTGACGAGCGCCTGATGCTTCTCAACATAAGATAACTTTCCAAGATTCAGCGTTTGATTCCACTAGATATGACACGTTACTGACGAATAAAGTCAACTTTGCTTAATCAACGTTGAAATCCATCTGCTAACACTGTTTCCTCACTAGACAGGAAGTGAGTATAGCACTTTTTATGATACATCTTTATGAATGCACAAGAACAGAGGTGAGTTCAAACGTTTCCATGAACTCACTGGATACTAGGCTTTTTAAATCAGTTATCAAACGAGAACAAGTCTGCTATTTTGTGTCATTTTGCCCTCATCACAGTATGAACAGCAAAGTTTTATTTAAATGACATACCTGCCATTAAAAATACTTAACTCCAGGAAACGAATTTCACTGGTGCGATTCCTCATACACCCTGTTCGGTAAATTACAGATTAATCAGGGTAAAAGCTCAGGTGAAAAGTTGTTTTGAATAACTCAAGATCATGTCGTCGCACTTTGTATGAGAGAATTAAAGCTATTGTTTGGGAGGATAAAATTGCAATGTGAGGAATCCATCGCTCTGTCTCTCTATGTATATATATATATATATATGTCTGTGCGTATGCATACAACATTCTCATTCCTGTGCTTTCGGGATATTCAGTTATGATTACTTGATCATGGGATCTGACTCTGAAGGATCAGTATTATCATGCAACATTGGCTGTGTGTCGACAGGACGTAGGAAAGGGTTCGTGAACCCTGGGTAGATAGAGAGCTTGAATGAAGCGCTTCTAGACTACAGCCAACGTATGCATCCTTACCTATTCAAACCGATTCTAGAAAAGCTGCTAAATAATGTGGAATGCTTCACTTGGTTCAACACGTTGGTCGGTACCTGCCAAGTGAGCTAGAGTTGTAATTGTAATGGATCCCGAACCATTTTGACCCAGTTAGCGAATAGATAACTGACGTGCCTTACGACTAATGCGGAGTGCGTCACAAACACATCTGAAGGCGTAAACAATCATTGAAGCGGTCACCGTCGGTGGTTTATCTATATTCCGTATGGTTATCAGCGGCGAACTCTTGTAACAGTAACATAGATGTTAGGCGTTGAATGTGACTTTTACCGCTCCATTCAGTCGTCGTCAGAAAATTCGCCCTCGACGAACGATTCCTTCGTTTACATCTTATAACTGCTTAATATTTGTACCTGTTCTATCACATTTCGTTGAATGAAATGCTCTGGTTAGCCACTGTTTCTGAGCAACTTGGAAATAAACATGAGTTCATATTCCACTACTTCTTGCAAGCAGATTCTTCGAGCTCTAGATACCAATATGTTCATCAGGTTTCTCCTCTGTGTATTCGGTAAACATTCGTGTATAGTCAACTCCATGTTCTTATACAATACACACGACGTTTTAGAGATCCTCCACGTATTCTAATGAGGATTACATCATCAATCAATCATTTCCGTTTACCTCCTGTGTAAATGTTATGATCTTGTGAGCGGACTTGACATTTTCAGAGCAGTTGAACCAGTTCTGAGTCTTTTAAATTTTTTAAATGTCTTTTTACTTCCTTTTTTATTTATTGAATATACAAATATGCTGTCAACATTTAGGAAGGAGGCGGGGGTGGCCATACAAAGGCTGCCTGGGAAGACGGGCAGCTGTGGAGAAGTCCGAACCCGGGACTCACAGGTCACAAGTTGATGACCTAACCACTTGGTCACCCCCGCCTAGTTGGAATAAGCTGTGAAAAATGTAGGTGGTCTACAAACCGACAATATTTACGAGCATTATTATCAGAGCCTTTCGTTTGATAGTCCTACACGAGCACCACGAAAAAAACATCTGCTGCATCTGGTACTAGGACTGCTACCGGGACAAGATCACCTTTTCTGACACGTCTGTATGCCGTAGTGCTTCAATACACTAAGTTAAACAATCGACATGCCATAAGTGAAAATCCCGCAAGCACACGAATGAAAATGTGGTGCGCAACACACAAATATGTCTATATATAAAGTGAACGATTCCTCACATTCTAACATTATCCTCCCAACCCCTATGTTTTATCCACTCATAAAAAGTGGAACGACATGATTAGGAGATGGGTGAAAACATTTGTTTACTGAAAATTTAATCTAAATGCTATTATGGGCGTTTTCCGAACTTAGAAGCAACCTTCGGTCCTTTTAATCGTATACAAATCGTCTTCTAAATTTCCCTCTCTCTTTGTATGGTTTGTTAATTTTATATCGGTATCGCTTACCAACGACCAACGAGGTTCTGGAGGAAATGCTACAAATATTAATGCATGATTTGCGACAAAGCGAACCAGGCTTATTTGAGACCAGTGCCAGAAATCTGTTATTGAATTCACTACCTTGGCCACGTTTTATTTTTGTACATTTTATAGATTAACAGTCGTTTGCACTAGTTCAACTTGCGCAAACAGTAGTTTTCGTCATTCTCTTTTCTACTTGACGCAGTGTTATAGTGGTAATGGATTCCATGAGAACGTTCCGTTTCGCGTAAATTCACTGACGATTGTATTATCGGGCGACAGATCTCTCTGGGTGTAAGTGCAAGACCGTCAGAATAACCGTCAGACTAAAAAAGGCATTCCGCAGTCTTGATCAACCGCCATTGCTAAACCTGTGATCCGGTTGAGCAATTTCACAGATGGAAGACGTCCCACATAACTTGATGGTAAGAAATAGTTTACTTTACCGGTTGCCTCTGATGTCCTGAAGCTTGCAACTTTTATTCCGCTTTTTCGTGTCAATTTGTGCCAAACAATTTCTCAATCCTTCAATATTCATTAAATGTAAATAGGCGAACAGTATTTTTCAAATCCGTACGTCTATCTAGTCGATTGTTGAGTGACGCGCAATCTCATGAGGCAAGTTCAAATGTTTCGGAGGTTTATTAGACTCCAAACAAAAGTGAATAATAATACGTTACTGTAAATACTAAGCGCTACAACTGTATAAACAACACACTTCAAATCGTTGCGTTCCCAGGGGATATGCCTGAACCGGCGAAATGAACAATGTCAATCGAGGGAGATTAGCACTCCGTCCAGCGGAGCAGCGATAAGTGAGATATTGTCAGAGTGCACACGTGCACATAGATCAGTGAGAGGCATAGTTGAGGACCAATCCGGTTAAGATTAAGCAACGCGATACAATAATCAGACAGTGAGTCAGACTAAATCAGGGTCAGCGACAACGGTCATGCGAAGGGAGGGAGATAAACGAATTTGGTGGGTGAGCAAAGAAATGAAGTCATTCGTGGCGAACGACAGATGCATGTCGGGTGACCGATAATACGCATGTGTCAAGACAATGACAACTACAGAGACGTGACTAAACAGATTTGTGGGTGAAAACGAGGGTGGTAAACAGATTCAATAATGTTATTAGAATGAGAAACATCCAGCCCTGAAGAGCTTTCGAAAATTCAAAGCAACCTAAACTACGTTGTCAGTTGGTCCTTGTACCGTTCTTGCACACTGAATGTCTCAAAAATGTCAGGATGTTGTGTTCTCCCTGTTGGTCGACGAATCATATTCAGCCCTCAGAGATAGGTTTCCTACGCTTTCTACTAATCGTGAACCAACACTGACCTCAAAAATTGCAAAATACCTTGGTGCCACACTATCGCCAAAGTAAGGCATTAACCGGATCACCGAACTGACCGTTCACAGTGTTTAAAGGACTAGCATTAACGCCAAAAATGTCTTGTTGCCTGGATGTGGGACATGATTTACCGATTTCTCCTATCAAATGAAGCTTTTTCTTTTCGGAAGAGCGGTTCGTTGGCGAATAGCATTGTGTTGAGCGTTGGGCCTATTTTACAATATCCTTCTTTTTAATAGTGCCTCGTTGTACAAACATCAGAACAAACGGGGAGTGAGTGTCTCCGTGTTCCTTGTCTGTACCATTCACACTCTCCATATTGTGATAGACAACGGACCGCTCAGTGCCTTTCTAATCGAATACATCATTACCAAACAGGACGAATAGTCAAGTGCAGGATATATTTCTGTCGAATTATGTTTTATATTTTGTTACCTCACTGTTTTCTATGGCCAGTTGCAATGATTCTCACATTTCGGTGTACCTCAGCAAATCTGAGTTTATCCGTTCACAGTCCGAAATGAGTGTGGGAACAGTATCAGTTGGGTTGATATTTTCAACAATATCCACAGAAAAACATGTTGCCAAATATAGCATGCCTATGACACGAAACTTACCAACGTTATCGATTCTGTCAACTAAACAAACAGGCGCATGCACGCACGCCAATACCCCCCCCCCCC
>UZAN01040415.1:39720-53951 GCA_900618425.1 Echinostoma caproni | reverse complement strand
CCCCCCCCCCGCCGCCGTCCAACCACCCTCTCCCACTCTCCCCCACCTAAGTGTGCAAGTGTGTGTGTACGGTCTGTGAGTGCGTTTGTTTCTTGAATATGCTGTTTTTCTTATGCCTCAATGGGTTCCAGCTCCACTGCGTACCACAACAAGAAACAACCATTTGATAATCAATTCCAGCAAAGATTTCCCGTCTATTCACTTTCGAAATGATCTCATCGAAGAAAGTGATGCATGAACATGGAGCGTTTATGATCCGGTAGAACAAAAGTGCATGGTCACACATGGCTATCTACGTTGAATTTCCTAACTTGCCTTCATAACACATGAATCTGTAATTAATGTTTACGTAAGAGACAACATATGATTAGTTGGGTAGGAAAGAGTATGCAGTTGTGACGGGATTGTGTGATGGAAAACCATTTAAAAGATTTTTGTTTGCGTAGCACAATTTGTAACTTTGTATATGCGTTCCCTGCATTTTTGTATAAACGAGGTGAAACATTTGACTCAAATTACCCCCCCCCCCGCCACGTGGTGTGTACTAACACTCATTTGTGGAGTCCCATTTCCACATATTATGTGTTCATCAAATCTATTGTGAAAGTAACTGCACATGTATATTTGCTTGAAACATGTTCCGTTTGGCCAGAAAACACAATGATTCGCAAACAAGCTTGTTTTTCACGGCCCCATTGAGCAGATGCAGTTATTTGGTAAAATAGTATTAATGCGGAGCGGGGATTGATACTTATATCACTGTGGATCCCCTACATGCCGGAAGACGAAAATACTGTTTTGTGCTCTCTTGTGAAAATAATCATCCATTTCCTATCGCAGTTGGTTTATTCGTCGCAGCCGAATGAATGGTAAGAAAGGGAATCCAAACTATGGTCATTAGATCGCATATTTCAAAGTGACCTGTTGCATTGAATGCTTCGTTCGTCAGCTGACGCGTTAAGATTGGGATCTAGCTTAGTTCATAATAGGTTTGCTTTCGGGGGTTATGAATATCCACCTGGGACTGAATGTGAACGGAAGTTGAAGTGTTGTAGTAAAGGTCAAACACGTTGACTTTCATCACTGATCTTTCACAAACAAAGTTGAGGATAACCATACCGTGTACTGCTCTCCGAAAGAGAAAACACGAGGAGATGGCATACACTGTTGAATATAGTAGAAATAAAAAGGGAAACGTTTAATCCACGCGATCCGAAAATATAGACAATAGCACAAGATAAATTTTCTCTCCAATCAAGGAGATATAATAAATTATTCTACCTCCTATTTTTCTTGCATCTACTCCGCTCTATTGTGACGAACTCAAGGGTAGTGTTTTAACGGTCAATGAGCTTTTTCTTTCTAGTGTTACCAACATTCTGGAAAACATATGATAATTGCTATGCACACTTCAACAATTGTATGTTACTAACTTACTATGTAATGTTTGTGCATTAAAACACTTGGTAAAGAGGAGCCATTTCGATTGAGCCTAAATGATTTCTGTCAACGATGCGTGTCATCTGTTTAACTTTCAATTACTTTAATTGCTGGTAAAATATTTGGATTCCGTGAAGCGAAGCATATATCTTCAGTTATGTAGGTGGAAATAATAGAGAACACAGCACAGCTGGTCATAGGGCTCACAAGTCTACAAAACTGCTTCAAAGAAACTCTAATAATTTTGCCGGGCTATGGACTATGTTATGTTCCACTCGAGTCGTTTTTCCCTAAATCCATTCTTCTTATCGGTATGTTAGTGAATCTACATCATGAAAAATTTACGCTTAGGTGCACTGAATCACCATGATCTTTCCCTTATTTGTAAAAGCTGTTTAGCTTTGAATCCAGAAGCTATACTTTGTTATCTGAGCACTAAATTCATCATAAACGGGGCACTTAATCGGCAAATCGTATGAGACCTTCAGGTCTTGTTACCCTCAACCACACCGCGGATGTGATGGACTGAGTGCCACGCAGTAAGGAGTCAAAATAACACCCTGGGCTTTTTACTATTCCAAGTGGGTTGTATGGTAATTGGGCGCACAGTTAGAATAATCTGAACACTGTTAGCAACACCCTTTGAATGGAATATCATCCAGGACAACGCGATAAATAGTCTACCAAGGGACAATGTGAGCTTGTGCTACAGAAGTTTCTGAAGTAAGCTCTTCCTCGGGAATTAATTCAAGTTTGGGATTTTCATTTTTATTGCGTCCATTTGCAAAGGTTTATTGGAAAAAAATTTTGTTTTTTAACAAGTCAGTACATCCGATTTGCTCTCGGTAGATTTCGTCTGAGATAAATATCCATTAGGTCAGACGCAGTATGAATCATAGCACGCAAGCCCATCTGAGTTAATTCAACGAATTAATAATTGACATCAAGGTCTGCATTCCGGTGAACATGAAATATAGCGAATGCAGAACCGGACTACAATGAAAATTCATTCATTGAAACTGAAACAATGAATGACTTGGCCTGAAATACTTGCATTTTATTATGTAAGAACGTTTTGATCGCGGCTGTAATAAATCATCGTTAAGATATTTTATACCTTCACTGTAGGTAAGAATGAAACAATTTCATGGGTCCGACCGGTAAAATTGTTTCTTTGGAGATTTAAAAGGTTGCAAAAAGGTTGCATTGCAAAAGGTTGCATTATCGAATTGCGAAATCCACAGTCAGCTGGAACCTAAAAGTGACCTTTTATTGCTCAATAAAATGGATTATAGCTCTAGATGTGGGATTTCGTAACACACTGTAATTTTGGCATATCAACTCGAAATATTGTTCTGATGATAAACGTGCACACCACCCTCTTCAATGCTTGTTTTTCACTGTCCACGATTTCCAGCATTCTAGCAAAATAAACGTAAACAGTATGAGTTTTACATCCTGCGCGCTTATGATTTTTATGAGCTTAGTCACAGATGCCAAACGTGTTTCCTGTTCTACCAAATACATGCACATTAGCCTGTTCAGCCCGGATCGTATTAGTGATTACGTCACACCTGATGCTCTCCTACCACGTTGTGCAACATCACATACTCTACANCTCCGTACCGACACCAACACCTGTATCCACTGTTTTGCTTGGGCTGTGATAAGCCGCCGACCTTAAAGTTGTTATCGTTCTCCTTGGCTGATAACGAATTCTGAAATTTTGGGGAAAAAAGGGGCAGTTTCAAACGATGTAATATAGGAATAAATTATATTGGTTATGAATATTGGAAGACAAGGTATTTTTTGTGATTCGTACAATAGCTGCCCAATTATAGAGATAAAATTACAACTTTGTGGGGATATGAAGGCTGAATCAGATTTTCAAATTTTTGCAGTTGATAATTTTTGTTACCTAATTGGGTAGACGATAAATGGCAATGACATCTGAACAGCTTTACAAGTTCCTTTTGAGTGCACTGATTTCTTGACTTTCATCTATTAGTCTGAACTCCTAGTTGAACACTTTCATTATATGATAGTGTACCTACAGCTCGCTCATCAAATTTCACTTTGATCTATCTGATTGTGTTCTATTTGGCTAGCTTATGAATCACCAAAAAGCATTTGATTGCCACTAAACCTTTAGATGAAATAGCCGGCGTTAATTGTTTGCCGTTGAAGTTGTGACGCTAGAGTGTGAAATAACTTAGGCAAATTGAACAAATATTATCAAAATTTGTTACCTTGAACTGCATGGCACATGTTGTGGAGTGGATGAAAATAACATCAAAATGTGAAAAAGGACTTACATGTTTGAAGGAGTGTGCAAAATACGAGATGTTTTCTCTATGGAAGAAACAAGGCCAGTAGTGAAACTCATAATGTATTTGTCGATTGTTTTTGATAACTAAAGAAATATCCTAAAGTATTATTGCACTCGGGTTTTTGTAAGTGCTTAATTACAACTGAAATACCGTTTAACATAATTGGATTCAGTATACACAAAAACACAATTTATTTAACAGCACTTCGTAAGCACGTAAATGTAGCACTAGTGAAACATATATTCCCGTGGACCAACTTTACACGTCCGACTGTTCGTGAATTTTCACTGGAGTGAGCTGGAAGTGAGCTTAGGCACAAACGTCTCATCGATTTTTCCAAAAGTGACTTTTACGTTTACTAACAGAAAAACGGTAAGCCATACCACAGATTGACGACAAACAGCCTGATTAAAATGGGAATTATTTCCTTGTCGCAACGAATATCGAACTACAAAAACTTCACGCAATCAGGGAATAACGATGAATACAACTTTTGAAAAACAGTTGTTCCGTACGCGATACGACCGCTTCGCTTTGTAACGACACATGAAATTTAAATAGGCCACTTCATAATCACTGCCACAAGGTAGCGCCGGAAGTGTGCGCACATCCCTCAATTCTCTCCAAAATCTTGGTCTTCTGATAAATGGAATATAGTTTCCTGAACCTATGTTTAGCAGAACACATTTCACTCACAAGGAAAAGACTGTTGAAACACTGCACCAGTTGAGATGAATGTATCATTTTCCCGGCTGCAACTTCATGCAACTTCAAGAAATTATTTTTCCAATCCATAATGAAAGCAAATTCATGATCAAGTATGGATAACACATTTACATTTCACGACGAGACTACACCTTGACGGGGTGTGATCGCTTGTACACTTCTGTGACAAAACGAGCTACACAGGATGGCTTTTATCAAGCCTGGACATCTAATCATGCCTGGAAGGTCAATGGGTAGACTTCCGAAAAAGTTCAGTCTCCTGGTCCTCCAGGTTGGGGGTTCGACTGGAATTTGCGTTTCAGTCGGTAAAAATTGGTGGAGAAATAATTGATCCATGCAAATGGGCCCCCACTTCGCTTAACCCGTTGCCTTGCGGTTACGTTCTTGTTAGAATTAAAGGCCATGGACGAGAACCCTGATCGTTCTCCTGCTTAGTGGCTGGACACCCTAGCAGTACCCGTTCATCGAACCCCAATGCATACACACAAAATAAAAATAATTTCATACTGCATCGGTCGTCGCGCAGGGTAATCAGGACCGCGCTGCCCAGTGCATCGAGCCGGGTGGGTTGTGATAAGTGGGATATTGCTCACATATCCCAACCTTTGTTTAATCCGTTTTCTCCATACATAGCCAGCTCCATTTTCCCTTCTTCCGACCAGTAATAGTCCTTCAAGCAACTTGAATGACGCTCGTCGAAGGTCGTTACCAAATAGCACTGTATGTAACGTATCTCGAAACGAATTGTAGATTCTAAAGCCTCGTTAATCACTGAATCTGGGGGCCTTCAAAGTGAGGACCCTGATGCAGATAGTTCAACAAGCTTATCTGGCGCGTACAATGGAATCCTTGGGGGTTGATATTTGCTGCGTGTCGGAGGCTCGTATCCAGCATCCTACTACTATAAGCCACTTGAGCGGGCCAGATCTGTCTTTGCGATATGCTCTTCGCACATCAGGCGACGACGAAGCCCGCTCAGTGGGTCAGCGCGGGGTAGGTGTTGTACTCAGCAACAGGGCGCAGTCCTCTCTTATCGAATGGATCCCCGTCAACAGTCGTTTATGTGCAGTACGT
The DNA here is from genome assembly GCA_900618425.1 of Echinostoma caproni. Classification (NCBI taxonomy): domain Eukaryota; kingdom Metazoa; phylum Platyhelminthes; class Trematoda; order Plagiorchiida; family Echinostomatidae; genus Echinostoma; species Echinostoma caproni. Next base: position 48,381 of record UZAN01040415.1, on the reverse strand, counting down.
CTCCAGGGTTCAATCAGCGTTCGGAAGGGAAGCAACCCTAAAAGGTATTTGTTTATCGTATCAGCATATGCACCGAACAATTACAGTTCTGATACCCAAAAGGACGCCTTCTACGATGACCGCACCGATCTCATTCGTATGAGTCCAAGCTCTGACATAGTTATACTTGCAGGTGACTTCACCGAGCAGGTTGGAAAACCGGGCGCATCAAAAGCTTGCCTAGGTGGTAGATGTACTCTGCCCTGCCAACGAACAGATAACGGCGATCGACTTCTTCAGTTCTGCGCAGACCATCATCTGTTCCTATCAAGCACTAACTTCCGATAGAGCTCTCAACAGACGGCAGCATGGCGCTCCAGTTCAACTGGTACCCTAACTCAGGNAAAATCAGCAAACTCGGATGGCTCACAATCGGCTATCTGTTCCAGCCGTTCTTGCACTCCATGAGTCAGAACTAGTGCGTCAGCTAAATGCGCCTCAACGTGATGATTTAAATGAGCAGTGGGATCAGATTAGGCGATCAATGCGTTCCGCTGCGAATGTTGCTTGTGAGTCTGTGCCTCAAACCCATTGATGACTTATAACACAGTCACTCACTTCATCGGGTCGGAAAGCACTAAGCGAATTTGTATTTATCATGCAAAGTGCAACGTACCGGTTGTCCGTTGGTTCCACCAATATCAGTCTGATGAAAGCTTCTTGTTGATTTCCACGGAGTCACGCTAACGGGGTAAATGCAGCAAGCTTTATTGCTCAGCTTTGGAGGCAGAAAATGACGAGAGCTTCAATGATTGTTTTCCTGAAAGAAGAAGCCATGACTAACTTTGCGATTCGTTTCTTGAAAACGGAAACAAAATAAATAAATGATTTCTAATGTGCCGCAAATATCTTTCGAATCAGACTAGGCGGTAACTAACTTAAAGGTAAGCTACTGGAGTCATCTAACAGGAAATCGTAGCACACGTTCTTTGAAGGTTCGTTCCGTCTGACTGTGATGCATTGGTCATTCTCGGTCTATTGACCCCATGATAATGTAATCATTCTGTTCAAAATCGTTCATGTTATACCAAAACGTACAACCAAAATAAACACCGAACACAACAGATAGTTGCTGTTTCTTCATTTTTCGATAAACTTAAATTACAACGTGTGATACAACGAGAAACTATGTAAAGTGTTTTTATCGGAAAATAGCTATATTTTGTGATTAGTGACGAAATAACAAGTAATTTCAATTTTCTGCGTTGCAGTTTAGCTTTGAATCACAAAACATAAATAAATGAAGCATTGTGATCCTTAAGCGAACGTTGGCAAACATGGTGATTAGATATGTTCGTCTTTTTTCGAAATGAGTTCGCAAAGGAAATTAAAAGAGCAATTTGCTGTTTAATCTTGTGACAATCCTAAAAAATTTCATTTCGGAGTAATTTTACAGAGACTCTCGGTATGCAGTCTAAGAATAAACCCAGAACATTTGTTTTTCGACAATAAATTATAATTTATGTTTAATTTTTTTGCGAAATGTTATGTGCACAAATATGTATTATCTTAATCCAAACAACTGTTTATACCATCTTAATTATATCCATCTGGACATATGTGAAAAGTTGCAGGCAACGAAAGAATTCATTGGAATGCCGCTGCATCGCGAAAGGCATCTACACAAATTACTCCTACAGAACGACGGAAACACGCAATGAACACCAAAGAATATTGCACAGATGAGGGATGCACAACTAGAGAGAATAAACTTCCAATGTTGAAAGCTGTTGTAGAGATTCATAATAATAGTCATAATCGCGGAATGATCATGGCACACGCTGTCTTTGTAGTTGGGAAACACAACGCACACTAATCTTACAATTAATTGTGAGCATTCCAGGTTTGAGATGGGTGACATTGATGGGACATCTTTCGGATGTCATCTTCATGCTCACTACTCCGTCAACCGATCAATTAAACCTTATGACAGCACTATATTTGATGTTCGCCATTGGTTCATATCCATAAAGGGCAATCTTGTGGAAGGGTGGAACGATGAATCAGGTTTGAGGTTTTCGACAGACTATCAGCATTTGATAGGAGAAAGGGCGAGTGCATTCACGAAACAAAAGGGAACATCGGCATCTAGAGGAACTGGTTAAAACAGGACATCGATTCTAATGGATATGGTTCACTGGCNTTCACTGGCTGGGAAAACATAGTAGCCAGGGCACGAGAGTAGAGTAGGATCCATACAGCTATGCCAACTGAGTTTCTTAGAGGTTGTCCAGTGCGGCGGACCAAGAACGGCAGGCAATATCTGGCTACTGGGGTGTAGAACAATAAAGACAAATTTTATTTGGGTGGTCATTTAGCAAGTGTTCATGCTCTAGGAAGGCGGGCAGCCAGTCGATCAGAACTTCTAAAACGTTCTAAAACTGGCAAAGAATTAGGGATAGCAAATTTCAAACTTTTTTCCAGAGAGTAGAAAACAAATATGACCAAGAGATAAGCACTAAAGGCGTTCCGGTACGGGGTCTCTGTTTGCGAGGCACGTCTATTGAACACAATTGAAACGCCTTCCGGTTTACCAAGAGCAACAGCGTGTATGTAAGGAGACCTTGCTTGTTAATATGTGAAACAGAAAACAGTGGCTAAAGGAGTAGCATGAAGAATTTTTAAAAAACAATCAATGGATTTTTGTAATAGATTGCAAACAATGTCTAAACAATTTCACCCCCTATTCGTAAATACTGGTGTCCTGTGGGGATGAAGAGGACATTCATTTAAATTACAACTTGTTTTTTTCTGTGAGTCGCTACAGATAGGTCACCAAGAGAAGTGTGTAAGGAATCGTATACTACAATCTCAGTTACTAAAAATAGTGAAACAATGTTGTTTCCTGCTCTCCACAGTCACCTGATAAAACTGACTTTAAGCGGGTACCGCGAACAAATATGGAAAGAAGAAAGTAATTTGAAATGCTCTATACAGCGACATCCGGAACAATAGTGGAAGGAAAGGATTAATAGTTCGATTATATGACAATGGGTAAGTTTTCGGAGGGTTCGTTTCCTGGGTGGATCTGCTACAATGGGAATGGCCCTCGTTGTCAGAGAAGAAATGGGTTTTAATTTTGGCTATATCTTCAATATGCAATATGGGGAAGAAGCGCATGAGAAACCTTTCGCGTGATGCAAGTTTCATAATGTGAGAAAGCCAACACACATAGGAAAAACCTGAGGACGAGTAGAACTGTTGGTATAAAGTTAAGTGCAGTTAATACAATTCCAAGTGCAGATCGGTAGCCCAGGTGGTAGACACTAGCCGATCTGGGGAGACCAAAAAGCACTTGCGCTTTATTACCCCAAGCACAGATAGCACTGAGGACTAAACTGAGCGAAACAAAGGCACACAACCCATTCAAAGAGCCATGTAAAAGAGGACGCAAAGGGGCGTGCTGCGAAAATGAGGTAACAGTGTCAAGTGACAAAAGTGGCTAATGATGTCCGCAATGCTAGCAGTCTGCCGTTACCCCTATTCCATCTCAAAACAACACAACTAGGCGATGGCACACGGTCTGAACTCATGTGTGTGAGAGACAAATACCTCGCATCCAAGATTAGGTCTGCATAAATCGTGTGATTTAGACAAACACCACCGCAAATTTTATCTGAACAATCAACGTCGTGTAAATTCAAACGGTGATAGACGAGAACTAAAACATATGAGTGAGGGATAAGGTTTGGAATAGATACTATTCACCCATAAGTATACACCTATGATATTGAAAACCGAAATGTACTTACAAAATGAGAGTCATATTGCACGAATTCGACCAACGCTTGTTTCAACTCGATCACAATTACGATGAAACCATCAAGTGAATTGATGGTGAGATAAATCGTAACGCTTATCAATAAACTATAAACTGATTTGTGCCAATTAATTTTCAGTCTTTACTGAACAACACAATCTTCATCACCCAATTTCCTAATAAACAGGAAACCAAACACTAGAAGTCAATGTAGCGCCTGAGATACACTTTGAACTCTTGTCCAAACTGATTGTATGATTACTATATAATAGTCTCAGTGAAAGCTCGCACAAATTACAGCGGACGAGAGTCTGTTGCAACAACGAAACGATGAAACTCAATCGAAGAATAAAGCATCGTGGTTCCCGTCTACCTGAATAATCTTTGAAAATAGAGGTTTTTAATTAGATGAATTGGTTGGTCGCGACCAACTCGCTGTAGACAGTTTACCCACAGCTCAGTAAACTAGCGCTAGTGCGTTTGTCATGTTCACACCACCGTGCATTCAAAGCAGACTATCGTTGGACTCAATCAGCCATCACCTAGTGCTTCACCCACATTATTGGATAAACCCAGAGACCGATAGAGTACTTTTTAATTTTTACTAAGTGCGCTAAATTTCTCTTGTCGCCAATTAACTCAATTAAAAACATGTTGTTGGGGCGCCAGTTAAAATGCAAAACAAATTGCTCAGTATGAGAAAGGCTGGATTGAAAGGGCGTGTTTGGCTATAATTAAAGACTCTTAACAGTCCAAAAGGATTAGCATAATTGATTCAATGGAACCGGGAAAACATACGGAAAAATGGGTATTGTTTGCCTCTACTTCCAAACAACATCGTGGGGAGGGAGGGTTTACCTCGGGACTGACAAAACTCGAATGCGATTTCGGTGAGAACAACAAATTTCAGTCACGCTTATTGTATTTTTCAAATTTATTTTTTTTTTTTTTTATCGCTTGAGGGCACTATTCCAGGGGTAGGGTGCGCATATGCAACCGCAATTCCTGCAACCGCACAGCCGTTCTGATGTACCTTACAACTCATCGCACCTACGCACCCGGTATCCCTCTGTTCTGACAGTTCCCTGCGTTCTATTCGAATGTACATTTCGTCCGAGCAACTCCCTGTAAGACGTGCACATTGGTAGCNTGGTAGCTTTAAATAGATTCCGAGTTGTGATTACAAATGGTAAATTAGTCGCCTGCTTGATTATTGCTTGATTTCAGTTGTCTTTTGTTGTTCATATTTATTCAGCATTTGCATGAATTAATGGTTAATATCACAGCTGCTAGTTGAAACCAATTGCTCAAGACACTATATGATATGTAACAGCATGACTAAGAATATCCGAAAACAATTGTTTCCTCATCGACACGTTTTCTCAATGCTATTATGGGAATATTCCAGCTTTTGAAATTATTTTACAGTTCATCAGTGAGATGTTTATAAATCAATTCATTTTTTCACTCGCAAGGTACGACTATGTGTATATCAGTCATCCTAATTTAAGAAATCTTTGGTAATTAGTTAGTAAACTGATTGAGTTATGCAACGTTCATGGTCGATGTACACGGTACTGTTCACCGGATGTGTAACGATTTCGGCCGTCGGGCAAAGTCTTTTGGATGCATGAACTAATGTCGCGGTGCATGCAGATCCAGTTTAGAAACGTGAATGACAGTTTTCAGGGTTGTTGCTAGGGTCCATTGATCTAAAGCTCTAACACAACTCTCCCCACTTTATGAACGAGTTAGAAAATGGTACCGCATGTCGGTTATCACCTAGTGTTCGACTTCGGGCTAGTGGTCGTTTCCTTCATATCTTACCCTATGAGGATATCACGGGTTTGCTCGTGCCCCCATTTGAATCATTTTCTTATGTCCACCAATTCTGGTTAACGACTCTGAAGAAACCAACTGTCAAATGTGTGGCTCGCATGACGATCAAAACCAGCAAATCGCCTAATTAGGCGAAATAAACACCAGATATCCGGCCGTTTGTCTCAGAGAAACAAAGTGTGCTAAAACGTTGACGCTGAGTTGAAATATTTGAAGTCAATGTGCTATTCACATTCAATCGGAACGGTTTTCGAATAAATGTGGATAATATTTTTTGTGGTGTTAGAAGCCGCAATCGAGTGGTCGTGGGATCGGATGCAAGTAAATACGTTCATCTCGATGCTTTGTCTACTGGCTTAACAAAGAGCGACATAAATAAGCGAATACGAAATAAATTAGAGCAACAACACCTCACAAACGTGACAGCTAACGGTTGCGGTGTGTTTTCGTTTGCGTTCTTGCTGGGATATATAAGAATCGGTGTGTCTGAATTAAATCGAAATGAGAGAGAGACTGTCACTGAACGTTAATTGGATGTTCATGGGAAACCTGTATTTTCTATACCCATCAGTGAGTGTACGAGGGCTCAAGACCGAAAATAAATCACCGTGACCATAGGAAGAATTTGGGACAATCCTTACTCGATTATATTTAGACGAATCGCAGCTAATCGCTCATTGACATTGAGAGTGAGCTCACACAGAAGGTATTCAATTACCGCTTTTGCATTTTTTATTAGCTTGGAACTCAACCGGCTAGTATGGTGCAATCGGATAGAAATCATCCTGATTGACTTGCATATACTGCTTCAAGGAATCAAATGATTCGATGTTGACAAGCAAGGTGTCGGTTCCAATCAGACTCTTCGCCGGCAAAATTAAAGTCTTATACGGGCCAATCATAAAAACACAATTGATTCAGTAAAACAAACGATCAATTCAAACAACACCTTCCAACAAACAAGGTAGAGGTAATTTATATTGCGTTTGCATGACGGAAGGTTTATTTGAGTATGTGAAAAATGAATTATCTCACTACTGGTAATCCTCCATTAAAACCAACACTGACATCAGTTGGTCGAAACAATTCAACGAAAATCAATAAACGATGTTAACGTTTCAAATCACAAATGAGGCGATCGTCGTAACCAAAACACATATAGTAGGCAAACATGTGCTCTTCTTGAGTTCCTTCTCAAGCCATTACAATCACATTTATGCAATAAAATGACGGAAGGGTTTTGCATTGGGGTCCAACACTGGAGATCAAATAGTTATATCAGAGGGGTCGTTTAGTAACATATATGTCTCTAGTTCTCTGGTACAGATAAGAACGGGTTTCGTAAGCGTTGATAATTGTTTTGGGTCATCGCCACGCTCATGCTTTCTGTTGTCCGTTTTGGGCCGGAGTACTTAAAGTACCTGAACAAGTGCTTTTTAGCCAGTCATGGCCTCAACAAGTGAATGATAACTGCCTCCACTGTTGCTAGCGGTTCAATTCGAAAAGCCTTGGAGCTGTGTTGTGGGACGTTATAAATGATGGTTAAAGCTAAATTATCATCCACCTGATGTCATTTTTTGACCAGCTGTCAATCAATCAACAATTGAACTGGAAATAACTCCAATTCCTCCGTGGCCCAGCCATGTGGGTTGATGTTCCTTGGTGCGTTTGTGATAGCTTTCTTGTCGTGAGACCTAAGTGGTACAGGTACACCTGAATTGGCAGATGAGCATTTACGAGGTCAAGATAGGCAATTTAAGCTTGTTCTAACATCGGATGACGGGTGATGTCGAGAATACATATCTGTGTTTGGCCGCATTGAGTCACCTACATTTCACAAAGATACAAATTATCTGTTGGGAATATTCGATGAACCAATTTGACAAAAATAAATTCAAGCTGGACACATTTACCGTAGAACGTCTCACATTTGTAGATTTATCCTTGTCAGAACCGTCACAGAGCTCAGTCAGCAAAAGAGTTCATAGGGAAAAACTGAGGCACAGACAAAAAGTGCACCATCAAAACAAGGCAATTACTGTCTAGTCAATAAGATGCAAATCCAATGAATGCACACTCCATTGCATATGAAATGTACTCTATATTTGTTATTATTAATTTCAATCCTGTATGTAGGTGTTTCACACATATGAACCTTGCGAGGAAAAATGGATGGCTAACTGCATAGACAAACCGACTGAATTAAGTTTACATTTCACGTGATTAGTATGCTTTCCATCGGCATCCGCTTACTCAATAATAGACGATTGAAAAAAACAGTTCATAAAATTTTCAGTTGTTCAACTCACTATTGATAATGTGTAAGTAGGCTTTCGTGAACGTCAAAAGTAAATGGAGGCTCACAGTCTTATCACTGCAACATGTTACTATAGTTTCGCCTTCGTCCATGTAAAATGGCTCACTCTCTCTAAATCATGGGCAACTATCCCCAAATATTTAAAACATGAAGGTATGATATGAATAAATATCAGTGTACGTCGATCAAAGTGTATGGGGAATAATGTGGTCAGGGAGAACGTGCATTATCCGATACTGATTGACTTAAATGCGATAGTCAAGTCAAGTCAAGTCAAGTATTTGCTTTATGCACCCCGAAAGGTGGATATTCAGCAGTCACATAGTCATCTAACAATTACCGAACAAAATTAAAGCATAATTATCGTGAGCAGTGAAAATGAATACAATTTAAGAGATAACTGAGTAGAGGTCCGAAGCAATGCTTTCTGCGCTGACAAGAAATCGGACAAGATAGGGCACCACAGAAGACCGATAAGCGGTCGTACGAGCAAATATACACTTATAACGGGACCGGGTGGAAGAGGAGGAAACACACTTGATAAGATCTTGATGTAATGGATGTGAAGGGTTATCCATGATTGTTAACGAAAAACATGACTTTATATGTTGGGAAATGATGAAGTGACAGATAGTTTCACGGGAAATCCCACTGCTTCTAGATAGATGTGTTAATGATCTGGAAAGCAGTTTAAAGTCTTTTTTGA
>UZAN01040415.1:8548-38914 GCA_900618425.1 Echinostoma caproni | reverse complement strand
CGTCCGCATATTTAATAAGCAGGGAGTTTTGAAAAGTAGGCATGGATGAAATGTAAGTGGAAAAGAAGAACGGAGATAGAATAGCACCCTGTAATACGCCCTGTGTAGAAAGTAAGGAAGAGGAGGATCGACCAAGGTAACATGTGAACTGTGATCGATTCATGAAATAGTTGGCGAGTATTGCAGTAATAGTTTGCGATATTCCGTGGGAAGACAAAATATTTAACAGCAAAGACCTATCAACACAATTGAAGGCGTCACCGTAATCCAAGAAACAACTTCTGACAGCCTTCTTGTTTCCGTCAAGTGCTGACAGAATGTAGTGAACCAGAGAAGCTAGGGCATCTATGGTAGAGCGAGAGCGACAGTACGCAAATTGGTTTTGGTCCTTCCCATTCAGCTGAGATGACATTCCTTGGAGGAATTACTTCTCGAAAAGCTTCAACACAACAGACGTACATGAAATGGAACGGAACGTCCTACAGCGAGAAAATAAGAAAGCATGGGTTACGGAAATGGTTTGACGTAAGAAATTTATTTTTTCCCTTAAAAAAATTATTCTGGTAGCCTATTGAATATCTTTTCCCACAGAAATTCTAGCCCGAGTATTTGCTCAGCAAACAGGTTACAACTATCTTTGTTTCGTTTAGGCTTTCCTCAATTTACATAGAATCCGATCACCGAAAGAAGTTTACATTAGCCTTCGCAATTATTTATCGAGTATTGAAACTGGTATTTCTCCGTCCTAGCCACTGCTGAAGCAATAAGCCCCGGCTTACTTACACCCACACGCATATATATATATATATATATATATATATATAATATGCACATGTAGTCCAACGTGGACTCCCCCTGGTTGGTGGTGATCTGTGGGTGTGAAACACGTCACTCTACTGCCATCTTCCTTCTCCCAATGAAACATTACCACCTTTGACTAAAAACCTACCCTTTTAACATGTCACTTCTGCACATGTTAGCTTATTACCAATTACACCCTTTTGGACGTGTATTGTCATGATATCAAGGGTATATTCTGGGATCTGAACTCTGAACAAATGTGGACTGAAGCAGTATGCGACGTCTACATGATTTTCTTCCGAAAAAAATAATAAATAGGGTGAAGGCAAAGCTGCATACACATTACCTTTAATTGGGAAACAGTAACCGTGTAACTATGTGCATATTGCTGCTATGCATTACCTCTAAATAAGCGTGAATGGGGATGTCAGTTAACGTCTAGGGCTGTTATGGTTTATATAAGTGCTGCATTGTACACAAAGCAGCGACTAGATGTAGATTAAGGAAGTGTACAAAAATCGACAGGTCCCATCCAATTTATACAAATAAGATATACTCAAGGGAAATGAAATTATACGACTGTGCTTCACCACAATTTGGTGATTATGGAGAGTAAGACATGTTTCAGGATTTTAACTCCTGGTTTAAGAATAATCAACTTCACATGTGTGTATTCAAACCCACGCACATCACTGCTCGTTAACTCTACTACATTAGGACTGTTTCAACATTTTCAATTAATACCAGACTCCGGCCACGGCGAAAACCCACAATGGCAACAAATGCATTGTGGCTCATTATTGCTCCGTAACAACAGTGTAACCAATCCTGCAGTACCTACTTCCTCTTTTTTTTGGATGGGTTCAGGACCGCAAATTATTTCGAATGTAGAGGTCTGGGATCAACTTACTTATCCTGATGACCTAAGCATTTTTAAGTGTTAAAACTGGAACACCCTGTTTTTTTTGGGGGGGGGGAGAGAAAAACAATTTTAAAACAGATACCCGGTGGCGACCAACTGCATCAGAATGGGGTGGGTTATGTAACCAGCTAATCGCTTGAGAATGAACTGCTAAAAACCGTTGTATCACCAAACTACTTTACGGATTAACTCATGAGTCAGTTAAAGAGTGCCTTAGTAACATTGTTTTATTAAAATGACTCGGTTAGGCTATGTGGAAGAAAGGAAAGATGACCGGAATCTCTCCCCACTGCATACTGTTTTTTCGTGAATCCCCCTATTCCGCAATGTAGAACAAATAGAATGGACTATATTCAATCACGAGATGAATATTTGATAAGATAAAAAGCATTAGTTCTCTCATTCACATATCGAAACGATTTACCACAAGTTGCACCGGAATAGTTTTCCACCTTTTTATTTTACCTGTCTCCCGATCAACTGATAGTCAATAGGGATTTCCGTGACACTCGAGTGGCATTCATTATTCGCCAGTGACCTGAACATGTTTACCCTAAAGTTCACGGAGTACGGGTGAGTGAACGCACCTAAATAAAAACTTGCACAATGTCCAACAACCTCAGTACATTATGATCACTAATCAGTGAATAAGAAAAGATCTCAACAGGGGAAATAGGCTGGAACGACCGAATGTGAATTCAGTTTTAAATGGGGACAAAATATTTACACAAAATATTTTAAATTTGTAGGCGTTTGTTGCATGGTATTAATACTGTGTGAATATTATGTTGAATAAATAATAATAAATAAATAAATGCTTAAATAACAAGAAGCTGTCTTGTTAATAAAAATCACTGGAATTGTTTTGTTTTCATCATGAACGTCATACGGAATGGGACAGATATTTTTTCGCAAACTATCAGTATGGATAACATAATATATTTGGTTAATGATGCCATTATTCCTAGGCTTATTGTTTGATTTAATATATTCTCGTTATTTGCTCTGTGAGCTCATGGATACCATGGATTGAGTATTAATGTTACTGTATGGGACGTAATTGTTGGGTGCTTCTACATTTCCCACTTAGTTCAAATAATTTATAGTCGATAATTTTGTTTGAAATTGTCAATGAACACTTGTACCTAATTCGTTAGGGCTCATCATACTTGACGAGCAACCGGAAATCAAATCTAAAACTTCTGGATCCGGTTTTGGAGCTGTTGGTAATCACTGTTTATTGTAAAAATATCATCGAACGGTTCTACACCTTAACGAAGAACGATGTAGAAGAGGTTGGCGGTGGTGTATACAAAATATGAAGCGACAGAATAAATTTCTCATCATTTTTTTCTAGTATTGCGTTTTTCTCATCGCATAGGGTATAAATTATTCCCAGCGCTTCGTAAAAAAATGGGCTTCTTATGTAGTCTCGATGAGCACCTTAGTTAATGTTTTTGTTAGTTTGTCGTGAAGTCATTTGAAGTACTACTGCTCATTTGTACTTCTCAGTGAGATAGTTGAAACAGATAATAAAAACTACGGAATAAATAAAACCACAATTCCGTTTTATGCCTAACAGCTGTGAGCACTTTGTCCTAAAGCGGGAATTCTTGATTACCGTCACAAAAAAACGTTTCTATCTATCTGACACAAACTCATATGATGCAATCGTTACAAGATACTAGCAATAAAACAAATTTGGCTTTTTGGGGTGAGCTCTATTTGAAAGGGATTATAACAACGTAAGACCTGGCGTTTCATTATCATTTTTCGAAATAAAATGTGTTTGCACAACGTCATTGCCTAAATGCATTTTAACGCGACGAACGTTTAGCGTACATTGTTTCATTCCGGGTTTTACTGTGAATCACGCCTAACGGCAAGATTATAACAACAGATCTAACTTTGGTCATTTTATTTGTAATTATGAGAATCACAACCGAATCCACAACCGACTTTCGGAGTAGGCAAACGTTTTGGATGAACTTTTATCGTTGCTCCAAATATAATGTTCAAATAATAAAACGTTGGAAGCATTACGCAGTTCATAGAATTGAAAACTGTGAATGCTGGTAGGCGGATGTTTGAGGTTTGGTTGTCCGAGCGATCCAACCAATTTCCGATTTATTTATGTTTTGTACCAATTTGGGACGAATCAGTTATATGTAAAAACCTTTTCTACCTCTGGATACCAAGTCATTCTGAATCTTCTCAAAGAACCTTTTGAGTTTTAAAGTAGATTGCTCACTTTATTGGAAAATAATACACGATGCACGTAGAGTTTAAATCCAACGTATCAGCGATCATTTAAGTATGTGTTGCAATGATGTCTTCAGATGGATCAAATGAAGGTGTTTGTTTTCAATCTGCGAGGTAATCGTGCTTGAAGATTCCACGCGGCTGTCGTATCTGGTTTCTATCGAGAGTAAACAGAGAAATAAACAACCGGAAACTGAGTTTGTGTGAGATAAGAACCGTCACTAACCACAAAATTAATTCCATCAGTTAGTTTTATTTACGAAGAGTAATTCACCATCCATGAACTATCCACTTATGTTTATTATAACAATCTTCGGTAGTTAACGAAAGTGTATCTTCCCACCCAAATTTTGATATTTGACGGTTGTAGGGTCAATATGTTGTCCAAATAATGACATTGAGTTTACCAGAAGTTTATTTGGAATGTGCTCCGTTTCAAGTTATTTTACGTGCAACCAATCTTTGAATAAAAACGTGAAACCAATTTATCAGAGTAGAAAATCCTTTCCCTAATTATTTGGCACACATAATTAAACAACTACAAAACTGATTGAGAAATGCAGTGACCGGTAAATCACAACCCTTCATGAACTGAGCTACCCATGGAAATGCTATTCTACCTTTGTACATCTCTAACAGACTCTCTAGACTGCGGTTACCGCAAATAGTTTTCAGATATTAGGGCTCCATTTATGAGGTGCAAGTACGCTTCTTGAACACATTTACTTCAATGGGAAGCATTTATTTCACATGCACTGCAAATGTTGTTGTTCAGTTGGAAATGTTAGAAATATGTATTTGAAATACACAAACTGGGGAAATCATTTCAAAACAATGCTTCATTTAAGTGATTTGCTAATCAAAGTGAAAATGCAGTTTCCATTGAGTGCTGTAGGTCATCAGTGATCTTGCAAAGTGTATAATACACTCTGACACACTGTTGGACTCAAGTTTTGCTCTTCATATAGAGATCATCCATTGAACGTGTCTTGTAATCCAAAAATCTTTAATGTGTGACAAATCAATTCAAGTCAAGGAAAGCTTTATGCACCCAAGGGGTGAATTTTCGGCATTTATTCACACAGATTACACCTGGATTCAACGTAATGACTAAATCAACAGTTTTTTTCGCGAAGTCTGTCAGCTAATTTATCTCTCAAAAGCTTCAAACAGATACAATACACAATCTGCTGGTCGTGATCGAACCTCTAGTAATCATTCCAAATTAACATAACGAGGCGGGATATATTTTGCGTTTTCATCATCTGTAGAATTGTTAAACCAATGGGAATGGAAGAATTTTCATTTTCTTTTTATTCCCATATGATTCCCGGTTTCGAATGTCAATTAATTTTTAGAACAGGCCACCAGGTGCACTTTACGTAACAGCATACACAATGGACACACATTTATCGCGGGGGAAAGAGATTTGAAATCGATGTATTAATCCGTTCTACTTTTCTACTATACAGAGATTGTCTGTCAGTTCATTTTGGCCCGACAACAATGAAGAGTGAGTTAAATGTGAATTGCAAATCCAGTCTAGTAGGTTTGTGGCTAGTTAGCTCTGAAAAACCTGAAAATGGTGGGAGGCTTTTGAGTGTAGTCAACAGATAATCAACTGTGTCTCCCTTTGTTGCTGGTGGGTCATAATGAACTGACTGACTATCTCTGAAGAAGACGCCTGAACAAAACTGAATTGGTAATTTGTTTTAACCTTGGAATGAGCTAATTGGCTAGGGGGTGACATGTATGCCTTCCGTGCAATGGGTCCAGAGGTCAAATCTCGTGCCAGACGGTGGATAGGCACTACCAATGAGCTCTAACGAGCGAGTCTAGTACTTCCGGGTGTATGGCTAACTGGAGGAGTTGAGGAAGATGTTTAATTACGAAGGTGCGGAGTAGAAGCAAAATTTTGTTGGTCAAGTTAAAGGCACCACAGTGATTTAGGAAAACGGCCATAGTCTCTGTGAAACTCAAAATGGTTAGTTCCCTGAAACGTCAATGGTAGATACAGAATTGAAGCTTTCTAGATCATCTGAGTATTCTGTTACCCCGGTAAAAATCTGTTCTATCTACTGCAATCGCAGTAATCATGAAAACCAAGGTATCGATTCGAATCTATGCGGAATTGTTCATCCGTTTCAATGTGGCTAAGTCGCCCAATTGCCTTCCTATTCCGACACCCCATGAAAATCTTGCAACTTATCCGTTTCTGCACTCAATGGCACAATGTCGTCTGTATACTGCAAATCAGATGATGTACCTCCTTCACACGCTTCATATGAGAGAACTTACTTCAACATTACGCTGACCATGGATTGCTCTTGCCATGCACCAAATTCTCTCACAACCATGCTCTTTGGAATCCTGACACTCATGCAGACTTGTGTGACAAACCCTAATTGTGCTCTTGCTTAGTGATTGGACACCCTGACAGTACCCGTCCATAAGACTCCAATGAACACACAAACAAAAAATAATTTCATACTGCATCGGTCGTCGCGCAGAATAATCAGGACCGGGCTACCCATTGCATCGAGCGGGGTGGGTAGTGATAAGTGGGCTACTGCTCACATATCCCAACCTTTGCTTAACTCTTTGTCTTTCGCACCCAACCCTATCCCTTTACCCCTTCTTCCGACCCGTAATATTCCCTCAGACAACTTGTTCATCACTCGCCAAAGGTCTTCCTCAAATAACCATTTTTCCTGTAAATAAAGTGCTAATGCCAAAGCCTCGTCAACCTCCCACTCTTGAGGTGGATCAACAGGCGTGTCTTTCGCGTACAATGCAGTCTCTAGAAATTGATGTCTGTTACTTATCGGAGACACAAATTCAGGATCCTAGTATTATAAGCCACCTGAGTGCGCTGTGTCTGTCCTCGAGGTATTTCTTTCGCACATCAGGAGAAGACGAAGCCCGCTCCTCTGTGATAGATTGGATACCAGTCAATAGTCGCCTGTGCGCAATGAGGCTACAGGGATCAGTTAGTGTTCGGAAGGGTAGCAACACCAAAAGGTGTTTGTTCTTCATTTCCGCGTATGCACCAACTAACTGAAATCCTGCTTAATAAAAGGATGAATGTTACGACAAACTCGCCGAAACGATTCGGTTGAGCCGCAACTCTGATATTATAGTAGGTAGGTGATTTTAACGCGCAGGTTGGAAAACTGAGCGCATCCGAAACCTGTCTAAGAGGACACTTCACCCTCCCCACCCAGCGAACAGATAACGGTGATCGACTACTTCACTTCTGCGTGGATCACCGGCTGTTCTTATCTAGCACCAACTTTCGACAAAGTTCTCGTCGAACGGCTACATGGTGTTCAAATTCAACGGGCACATTGACCCAAATTGACCACGTAGCTGTAAGCTACCGTTGGCATGGTTCAGTACAAAATTGTAGATCCTATTGAACCACCTGCGCTGAGTTGGACCATGCACTAGTTCCGTTACGCTTCGTTCTTCGACTCATTGGTCATCGGCAGAAATCGCCTCCTCAGTCAGCTCATCACCGTCTGCGCGATCCAGCTGTCTGCGCAAGTTATGAGGAGAAGCTGGGACAGGAGCTAGGAGAACCACAACATAGTGGAGTAGACCAAAAGTGGAATCAGATTAGATTTGCAATGCACTCAGCAGCAAAATTTGCTTGTGGGAATGAGCCCAAAGTTCGCCGAAGGCATCCCAGTCTGCCAAAATCAGCATAAGGACCAGTGTCGCCTGCAACGTCAACTCAGAAATATGCTTAAGAAAGGTCGCGAAAATTGGTGGGCCAAAATAGCTAGTGAAATGGAGGTAGCTTCTGCATCAGGAAATAGTCAAAGACTGTTTCACCTTATACGCAGCACCGGAGGTCGTCGCATACCGGTCAGTGAGACCATTTACGATAAAAATGGACAGAGTATCCACAATAAAGAATAACGGCTTGATCGCTGGGTAGAGTATTTTAGTGAACAGTTCAATTGGTCTAGTGCTAATGTGGTCATTCCACCAATGGCGGCGGAAACTCTATGAGAGGTAACATGCGAGCCCCCATCAGAATCGGGAGTACGAAGCTGCATTCAATCATTAAATAAAGGGAAAGCTGCAGGACCTGATGGGCTTCTCACTATTATTTTCAAAGTGGGCGGTGATTCTCTTGTCGACTCAATTATTGTCTTACTTTGCAGCATTTGGGCGGAGGAGCTCATCCTTTTGTCGTGAGGTGCATCGTTGATCGTCCCGATCTACAAGAAGGGATCACGCAACGACTGCGCTTACCACCGTGGGATTAGCTTAGTTCCAATAATCACAAAAGTGTTGACTCCTGTGATACTTCTCCGCCTGCCACCCTTGAGGGAGAAGAATATCCGTGAACAACAAGCCGGATTCCGACCAGGCCGCGGGTGCATTGGCCAAATCTTCACTCTGCGTCAAGTCCTCGAACTGCGTCACACACATTGCCGGCCAACAATCGCAGTGTTCCTTGACCTAAAAGGAGCCTTCGATTCAGTTGATCATAAAGCTCTTCTGGGGTCGCTGCTCCGCAGAGGAATGCCGTGGAAGTGTGTAAACCTATTGTGGTCGTTTTACCTGCATACTTCTGGTAGTGTAAGGGTCTACGGTGGGCTAAGTAAGTCGTTCGAAGCCAGGAGCGGTGTCCGTCAAGGTGCTCTATTTCGCCATTCCTGTTCAATTTCGTCTGCGAAGAAATACTGGAAAACGCGCTTAGTTGTCTCCAAAACGTAGGTATTGAATGGGCAGTTGGAGAAAAGCTGTGCGATTTAGAATACGACGACATCGTTTGCCTGTTTGAATGTATAGAGGATGCGCAGAGCGCTCTTAACAGACTTTGAGGTTCTGTAGCTGTCTTTGGCATGTGCTTTGCGCCTTCAAAGTGCAAAGTGATGCTACAAGACTAGGCGTTGTCTACCTCAGCGCTGATACTTAATGGTCAAGAATTAGTTGTAGTGGAATGTTTCACCTAATTTGTTATCTATGTGCCGAATGACGGTAGCATAGCCGATGAAGTGACCGTCCGCATTTCCAAGTCTCGAGCAGCTTACGCGGGATTGAAACATCTTTGGTGCAGACGCAAAGTTTCGTTGAATCTGAAAGGGGGCGTAGACTGCACCAGTGTGCAGTCAATTCTACTCTATGGTTGCGAGACCCTAAGTTTTCGTGTGGAAGAAATTTGTCGTCTCGAAGTATTCGACTGCAGATGTTTACCTAGTTTGGCGCGGGTTAGATGGAGCGAGCTTGCAAGCAAATCTGAGGTGAGGTGTCACGTATTTGGTAATGATTTAAGGGAGAATTCGTTGCCCATTGAATTCAGATTAGTTCGGTTTGCTGGTTAGTACACGTATTACGCATCTCCAGCCATCGTCTGCCGCACCTCGCCTTATTTGCAGTTGCAGCCCCAGGTTGAAAGAAACCACGTGGAGGTCAACAAATGACGTGGAAGCGAGGCATGAAGGAATGCACAGAGTCGTTAGGTAGAATCGGTGTCTCCCGTCTTCCAGGTTGGGGTCCGAAAGACTCTGCAACTGGCTGGCTGGAGACACTGAAAGATATGGCGACTAACCGACAGCAGTGGCGTTCATGTTGTCATTTCTTATCAAGTCAGAATGCTTGTAAAGGTATGTAAGGCACACTTAGATTGTGTACTCTGTGCGTTGATCATAAAGGTTCTTTTTCTTTGCCTCCTTCCAAGTAGGCTTAATCCATTTCCATCTTAGGCTGTATCACTTGATTTGTGTACATTGTGTTCTTGGCAGCGATCAGTGAAGTTCGCTTTACTGCATCTCGCTGTACGACGATGATAATAATGTGGTGGTTGTGGAGTCCGGTTTCCATACTCATAGGCAAATATGATGAAGTCAAGTACTTCTTTGATCTCGCAAACTCTGTTATGTATTTCCACAAATACTCCTGTTCCTCTGCACTGTGTTATTATTCGGTTGAAAGTGGACTAAATAGCTATGACTATTACTACCATTAGGTTGATAACAATGAAGTCACAGAATTGGGGTTTCATTTTCATGTTTCCATTGGCTCCTTGCCAGCAGCGTAAACAAAATGAATGTATTCCAGGGGCTGGTACTTTGCGTTTGGGGTTATGCCTTAAGATACACCAGCAATTAACAACGTGTTGAACATACGCTTCGTTCAGCTTGAGTATCCCGCAAAGAGGTGAACTGTGCACTGTTCTTACAGTTATACTTGTATAATACATTTTCCGATACAGTAATAATACATTTTACTGAATACTGCAGACCACCAAACAAAAATTTCTATCGATCACAAACAATAACCGTCTTCTATCCCCTTTGTTCAACCCTTTACCTCTATTTCAGTGCACCTGTTGAAACGTGAAATGTTCCTATTGAGCTGTCCACGATACATGCGTTGATGGTCACGCTACACTGCTAGACTGTCACTAAGCAATGCTGTTCTTAAACATTTCACGTTTCTCTTAAGTACATGTGAGTAAATGGTACCTTATTCACGTGACTTCCAATTGTCTAGATGGACTATTGTGGGTTTCAAAAGGACCGCGGCAGGAAAGCGGTCTCTTACCTGATTGCCTTAGAAATAGAAACCTTTAAACTGATAAGAACAACTAGTCGAATGATTGAACATCCGATGCCACACAAGATCTGGATTGACGTTCAATTCTTAAACTTTGGTCTAATTATCCTGCCTTGATTTATAGAAAATTGTAATGCTTCCTTTATTTTATTTGTCATCGCGTTTAAGAATGCCAAATGAATTCAGTCTGAACATAAAATTGAAGCAAAACGTTTTTAGTTATTCTTCTCAAATTTCTATGGTCACAACAGAGTAAGGGGCACCGAAAGTAAGGATTCATCAAAATCCCATGTTGAAAAGGTGTTGTGAAGTTGTAGTCAGTCAATTTATATCGTCACCTAACTCGTCATTCAGGTTTGATTCGATCTGTCGACCGAGAGTTGATTATTCATAAGTAATTGAACAAGTGCTTTTATTTCCGAAACTTCCCTTTTTAACTCAACCACTTGGCCACCACTACCCTTGTTTGACTGTTGATTATATAAAGGTACAATACACTTTCAAAAAGAGGCCGCGACAATACAAGGACTACATGGGGAGGTAGGGTGGCGTTGGTGGTGTCCGCATTCAGAAAATCCGGGTGGTTAGTTTGATAACCTCGCCACTCAACCGCCACAGCGTAATATCCTCTTACTGAAGTAACGAACGGATGTGGAGAATGCCCTCTTTAAGAACAGCTCATGGTGGTGAACCCAAATATCTACGGCTTCGGATGTGCATAACATAATTTTTCTAAGCTAACTGGGTAGATTCATGGAGAACCTCCATGAATCTACCCAGATTTTGAATACCGATATAGCGAGCATAGATTGCGTAGTATCATACTGTTATCAGTAAAACCAAACTGATGGAGGTTTGAATGTGGCGTGTCAAACATTGAAGTTCCCTAGCTACACAAGTTGACCGCTTCTCTCCTAGTTGTTTCACTTGCATCTCAAAGGGCATCGATGTAAAAAAATGTGGACTGAATTACTGACATTATTACTTAGCAATCAGAATACCCACTATCTGGAACTCAGTTCATGGTTAGAGTGGATTGAACAATAAAAGGGCCACATATTTGAATAGACGTGAAATTACCTAAATCCCCGGACTGAAGTTATGCAACTTTGTGGCATCTCTCTCATACACACAACAGACTATTAGGCATTTACATTTTTAACCGACAAATCAATTCAGATATGAAAGCAACTCAAAAAATGGAGCAACACTGGTGCTTAGGTAATCCGTACAATGAAATTTTGATGAGTGTGTTATCTTTCTTTCAGATAGTATAATCAGGGTCTCGGTATCCGGGTAGTGTATAAGCAACCGTCGCAAGAAAGAAACTAACTTGACGGATTTAGTATTGTGTTTATTCAGAACGTGAGGTTATCCCTGCTTTAGTTTTTCAGTGTACTGTGAAACACTCGTTCGCCATACATGTTCCTCTTATTGGTCAGTCTCGTTTTCCCACATAATCGGAGTTTCAGAACAAATGATTGGTTTATAATCAGGATATTAAGGGCTGAAATTTTGATGTTTCGTTTGGTAGCCATAGTGATCATCCGTCTATTGTTAACTGTCCTAAACACCAAATAGAACCAGAAGAGAGAAAACTGAAAGCATACAGTTTTGTTCTTTCGCAAACGCACAACCAAGAGAAATTATGTTCGAAACAATACGTCTTTATGTAGAATTTTTAACAATAGTATTACATTCGCTTTTATGCATCAGCACCTCATTGTCGAATACATTCATGTATTCCGTATGACATACTCAAAACAACCATTTTGAAAAGCTCATTTAACAGATCGACATAAATTGGGAAATAAATGTGGACAACTTTTTTACCAACCATCATCAACTATTGACGTACAATGGTGTATCAGTGAAAATCTTTGATCGTTAAATAGTGCAGATTCATAATAAACGTTTTAGCAGTAGTTTTGATTTAACATGTTTTTTAGTTCCAAAGGAAAAAAAACAAAATTCAATAAAAAAAACTTTTCGCAGTCGACAACGGATTTTGTACAGTTTACTCTGCGCAATAACAGACACGAGGTGACAAACGTTTCCGGGGGAAATGTATTGTTAAAACGCGACGTTTCTATGGCCACAGCCGAAAAGATGAATTTAAATAATCAGCGGAATATTTTCGTGCCATTGACCTTGTGATTCTGTTCAATCATTATGTCTACTCGTGTCTACTAATCTTACCGTGAAAATCAATTTCGCATTTGTGTCAAAGATAAATAACATTAATTACGAAGATTCTGAAATAGTGCTGTATCATGAAGGTTTATCAGCTACTACCGGCTTGATAATTTAGTGCCGCCAGAAAGAAACCCAAAATGCTCATATCTTTTGTGGTGATTACAACCAAAAATAAAAGACACTTGGAAACGGTAGTGTTTTAGTCCCCATTGAATAATTCAAATAAAATAAATCATGGCATGTTAATCGAAATGACAATCCTTGTTGCATACAAATTGTATGCAATTTAAAGGTTTGTTTAATTACAGGTTTGCCGCTCACAGTAGAAGTTAGACTTTTTAAACATCTGGTTATTCTGGGACGATAGTTGATCAGAGAAAGACTGGCATATGAAGTCTTTACACATTTGGGCAGAGAATATTATATGTAACAACCACGACAGAATTTCTTCTTAGACAGACATATATCTATGACTATTAAGCAATGTCATTAACAGAGCCTGCTATCATCGGCCATGAATCACCAAATCAACAGCAACTATTGAGTGGTTGGGAACGACCGTAGTTATGTGAGACTCGTACGGTTCACTGATCTGTTTGTGCCATACCCGGTGATTCACTAGGCTGGAAACACATTGTTGAGAAAAAATTCAGCTGCCATTGATTTGCCCTGTATTCGATTAAACTGTGTCAGATGGCAGTGGGTGATCAAAACTCATATGTCAGTTCACACACTTACTGAATCGTCTATGTATCTGATGCGGAAAACTGACCGCTCTGTTTCGACCTTTCGCTGTTCAATGGGTAATTCGAATGTGAAAAGATCAGTGTCATTGGTGTGGCCTCGTAGCTCAGCTGGTAGGGAGTGCACGTACAAAGCATAGGCGGCGTCCATGCGTGGGTTCGCATCCCAACGAGGCTACTGAACTTTTCACGATCGCCATATAAAGGAAAGATGACAAATCACATTTGGTCTGGCTGAACGCATCACGTTTAAGTTTTCGGTAATCGTGCGAACAAATCAACCGTCTTAATCCGATAAAATAAAAACCGGTAAGTTCATCTGTGAAAATGCATTATTTTCTACAAACCGAGCTGGTTCAAAGCGGAGGGAATACAGTCCGGAAGACGCCAGTGACTACAGAGAAGTTGAGTAATAACGTGTCATATCTACACAACCGCCCAGTTCAGTTCAGAGTACAAAAATGTCACTGCTTTCCACCTTTATGATAGGTAGCTCGTTTACTCAATCTTTCGTGGTAACATATACGGGAAATATACTGCAAAGTGGCATCCGCGGTGCCACTGAACCTTTTCTCATATTCCACATTCAGTATTACGACA
Source organism: Echinostoma caproni (assembly GCA_900618425.1). Lineage (NCBI taxonomy): Eukaryota > Metazoa > Platyhelminthes > Trematoda > Plagiorchiida > Echinostomatidae > Echinostoma > Echinostoma caproni. Next base: position 24,817 of record UZAN01040415.1, on the reverse strand, counting down.
ACCGTGGGTAGATTATTTTACCGACCCAGTACAGAGTTATCATCGCTTGTGGGATCCTGGATAACTGTAACTCATTCATATCACCGCCCGTCTCATTCACTAAATTATAAATGATCGCACAGATGTAACCAGTATGTGAAACGGTACTACGGGTTGAGTAATGATATAATAAAGATAAGAACCTATGCGATGAAGCTAACTAGCGAAGGGAGAAGCCTCAGGCAACAGATTGTTGCCATTGGCATTGTGGGTTGGATGTATTAATCAGCCAGGGAATGACAGAAAAAATATGATTTCTGTTAGCTAGTGAATAGGTTCGAATTCGATGTTACTATTTAGGTGAAATACTCTTACTTCTTTCACCATTAATATCATTGTTAAGTATCTTGTCAAGTGTGCATTTCTATGTCAAACATACGTAAGCAATCGAATTTGATTCAAAGGAATCGGTTCTACTCGAGAGAACCTCGGCCTCAATGGAATTTACTCATTGGATTATTGAGGGCTTAGAGTGATTCCACTCATCCAATGAATCATGCTCACATTCACGTCTGGGCATAGTGACCGACTTGACGTGATTCCCTTCCTTATCCGACCGACAGAGGTCAATTAACTCCGGGTTCGTTCATTCGCATCCGGGACGCACACTCGATCAACGATCACGAACATGACGTTCCCGGGTGGAACGGGTGTGTGTGGGGGCGGGGGAGGAGAACGGTGCACCTCACACCACCGAAATGTTTCATTCATCCTCTCTCGGTAACTCACTCGAAAAGTACTTTTGTTTGTTGACCGAGAAGTTACTTCATTCGGACCCGGCCCAATCGGTGACCTTTGGCGGCCGAAACACCAATAATCTTGCCGGGGTTTCCAGTGGAGTGCGATTGGTTGGATTCACTTGAAGTTGAAAAGATATAGTGGTCATGATAAAAGTGGCCTGGAATTTTCGTCTACAAACTCCACCGGTGCCTTTCATCTTCTTCATTATCCCCATCCCACTTCGTGAAAATTGACTATTCTATTCCATATCCAAGAAATAAAAATCAAATGAAACTTTGATTAAGCATCTGAGATACACTTTGAAACATCATATTTCTCGAATAAATCTCAGATCGTTTGGAACGTTTCCAGCCGAATCATAACCCCCGAGGCTAGTCCAAAAAGGAAGAGCTTAGTTGCTTGCAACACATTTTGTGGTGCATCAGAAAGAAGACAAATTGAGATAGTCTGCTCAGCTGTTCGGTGCTCAAGTGAGCAGTGTTTGTTTTTCCGTGTGTCAGAATGGAATCTACTGTTGGATCGATTGATTCACACGGCTGCAGCTGCTATTGCTCTTGCTCTAGCAAAACCGAAACATTTATTCATAATATTTTAGCTTTTCAGTTCACGTTTTCTGTGCTCTAGACAAGACTTCATTCCTCAAGTTTTCTAATACCTCTTGCGTCACAGTTCGGCAATCTTTTAACTCTGTCCAATGGCAGCTAAACTGATTATTTATAAACGAAGTAGAATCATCTGTGCATCACAGAGTTAAGTATATTTATTCTAGATTCTCCGTTTGCTTACGTCAAACTACGCTGGCTCAAATAGCCCTAGCAATACCACAAATAGAAGCGCAGTAATCAATAAACTCAAAGCATAACTTGTCCCAGGGAACAGAATTTGTGGTTGAATAATGAAAAATGACCAAGATGTTTTGTGGTTCCGATACTTTATTGTGCGAAATATAGCTGCCGTCTTTTGTCAGAACACAATCTGAGGGGGTATATTCTTGATGTCTCATTTTTCTCCAGAAACGTTACGGATATAAGATTCTCCATTGGTTTGGCTTTTCAATCTACAACCTGGCCCGAAGTTCTCTCGCCACCATGTGAGTTGTGACAACCTTTTAGTTGCGGACAAAAAATGGGGATCGAAGGTGTATCCTCACCGGTGGAAGGCAAGTGTGCTATTCACTCAGGCCACCAGGCTATCATTTAATCAAACTACTTCCTTCATCCTGAATATACAAAACCCATCCGTTCGAACGAGAGAGAGCTAAGGGGACGATCCGGAGTTACGTGAAACTATTCGTCAGGCTGATAAAAACGAACCGGGCCAAAGCAGATCTGAAGTGATTGCTTGCTTTTCTGTTAACGCTTTATTCTCACTGTACAGGTCATTTAAAATTGTATTTGAGCGTAATTGATGTTATTACATTCGCCTCACTTGAATGAGATTTGCGGAACCCAAAACTATTTCAAAGTACGTTTATGCACCTCTTCATTAAACTGTGTTCTGAAATTGGCCAAAATAGTCCAATTTGTGTTAGAGGACATTTGGGACTGTGTTTAACCCAGAAGAATCAGCCAATTCTCTCATTTTAACCAAAATTGGACAAATAAGAAAAACGCTTCAATGCATACTTGTTCCACGCCATTTTGGAGTTTGTGAAAGATGAATAATATCATCGCATTATGGCGATTCTGTGATCCGAAAAAATGGTCCGTTCTTAATTTTGTTCTGTGTACGCAATTTTGATGCAAAGAGAAATACTACACATAGCAGATGACATTAAAAGGTACTAAGCCTTTATGGCACTGCTTTACATTTTATTTTATTTCCCTACCATCATCTCCAGCAGGTACGGGGGAAGGCATTTCCAAGCAATGCACATTTCATTGAGTCCATCGAAACAAAAAAAGGGGAGAGGAGTAAGAGCTTCAAATGATTTGCAACTTGGAAAACGGTGTTAATTTCAAACACGGTATTAGTAATGTGCAAATCATTCACGTTTAGTTTGCGAATTGAAACACATTTGGGGATGACGCCAAAGCCCAAAATGGTTTAGTGCTCAACTAGCCTTTCCACAATAAAAGTTTCCGAGTGTAGATGACAGAAGAATTAAAGTTATCATCTTTCTTTGGTTGTACTAACCCCGTTGGCAAATTGGAGTTGAAATCCCGTACGGGACAGTTAATGAATACTACTGATAAGCTATAACAAGAGCGAAACTCAATTAAAGTGCTTTCGAGTGTATGGCTGAGGGTTGTGTGTGGAGATGACGTCTGAAGGATGGTTAGTTTCGATCTTTCAATATATTACTGAAAGTAACACTTTACAGTGCACATTATAACTATGAATTCATTCATTTAACGAATGGGCAAGCCATGATTAACTTTCTGCTTGCTTCATCCCTATTTATAAATCCAATTTCGTTGAATATGATCTCCAATTGTTAATTTGATGAGTCTGTTTACCAATTTACATGTGTTTCCATTCACCAATTGTTTTAGTCAGTTATCTGCCACTTATCCTTGTCTTGGCCCATGCTTATTATCGACTACCCAATATCTCCTGTCCTGACATACCATTCCCGATTGGCATTAATCCCTTCGCCAGTTTGGGCATATCTCGTTGGAAACACCACGATTGGGGTGTGTTTATTACGCAATCGTAAAACTTTATATTTCTAATACCGCATTATAGTTCACTATTGTTTGGAGTGGAATAACCCCCGAGAATATTTGCACTCGGCTTCTAAGTTTGCGCGTCACTCAATGTTGATCCAGATATTCGTACGGATTTAACAATGGGGATTCTGGCCAAAGTCCGTGATGATTAAACTTCCTGATCCGCTGAATTGAGACCAGCAAAAGTGGGACAATCTGTGTGCTTCTACAGCAACTCATCTAACCGAAATTTAAACAAATCTATTTTAAAACTGGACAAGCGTTACACAAATATTCGTTTTCTGACCCGGAAACCATCATTGTCCCTGGTTTAGCAGAAGATAACGCGATAAAAGAGGAATCAATGAATCAAAGTAAGAACTGAGCTTCGGTAATCAGTAACGCAAGCGTTCAAAATTATTGCCCGGGGGACAATAATCAAGACAACTCAAAAGAAACTGCGGGGCGACCACAGCTCCGCAGGCAGTCCGTAACTGGTCATACATGATCACTCCCAAAGGTCAAACCAAGCTGATAGGACTGGCACAAGTAGGAATGAGCGTGTCACTCATCAATATTGGAGTAAAAGTGGTGAAGACAAGCTTACAATACGAATCACGCATAACCCAGATGCGTTCATTTCAACTTTTGTGGAATTACGGTTTGAATTTGATCATTATACGCTATTCCACTGATCGACCTTCTCTGTAGCAATACCACTTACTCATCAATAACCCTTCGGTGATGTTATCAGATTGTTACACCTCAGTGAAATGTCATATCACACACCGGTTGCGTTGGTTTTATGTCAAATCTGGGTTAGTTTGATCGTCCTTCGCACTACAAAAAAACCGCATTTTAGGATTTCGTTATGGGTGACGCATCTAGTGCATTGAACGTAATGCCAGGTGAGAATCAAACAATTTTAGCGTATCATGGAGAATCAAAGAAACCTAGTTATATGCGCCATTTTCTACGCAGTAGATAATTCCCGGTGACGAAAAACCACTGTTCATTTGTTCGATCAAGTATTATGTGTGATATATTCCACATCTGCCAAATCGACACAAAATCTGACGTGATTACCTCACTTGAATGTAACGTTGATCAGGCATTTGAGTTACTGCTGCACATCATCAGCTAACAAACCTCTTGAGCTGCTTGAGCTTCGTATTTCAATCATAATCTATTCTGTTTGATGTCAGTTGAAAACCACAGGTTTGTTTGGTACACAGTCCATTAGTGCAGTCAATAAGAAATCATTGTCATATATCGACCGACAAACGGAAGAAGAGTAATCCAAACAAAGAGCGTTTGAAATCTGAAGACTCATGAGAACAGATGAAAATTCTAACCGATTAACAGACATCGTGTGTAAATCCAACCGACTATCCAGGCCGACGTTGAGTGACGCGCAACGTCAGAAGCCAAGTCCATGTGTTCTACAGGTTCATTCAACTCCAAACAGTAGCGAATAGTGATGCGTGCTGTAAATACGAAGCGTTACTATTACATAAACAACACACCTCAAATCGTGGCGTTCCCAGCGGATATGCCTGAACCGCTGAAATGAACAATGCCAATCGAGAACAAAAATGCAAACAAGGGAATTCACCGCTCCGTCAAGCGAACAAGCGAAAGGTGAAATAACGTCAGAGCGCACTGGTGCACGTGGGACAGTGCGACGCATGAGTGCCACGGATGACCAATCCGAATAGGATTATGCTAACGATAGTATCACCAGAGGACATGGTGAGTCAGATCATATCAGGGTCAGGGACAACGGTCATGAGAGAATGGGAGGGATGAGTGGGTTTGTTGGGCGAGCACAGAGATGGAGTCATTTGTGGCGCACGAAAAGTGCATGTCTGGTGATCGATAACACGCTCGGGTGAAGACAATGACAATGAGGGAGAGAGGTGAGTAAACAGATTTATGGGTGAAAACGTGCGCAGCGTGGCAAACAGATTCAAAATCGTGATTGGAATGAAACTAGATAATCGATCATGGGACATCTCAAACTTCAAACCAAATGTGTTAAAGTTAACAATGAGATCGCTACGACGGACGATATAGTTATTGTCAGAATTAGGAAATATTGTGTACTGATTTCACAGTAGCCCAAAACTCAAATCCTCAAATGTGACAGTGATAATAAAAAACTATTGTAAACATACTGCCAGATTTTAGGGTTTTAATACTGGTGTCCCGTGGTGAATGTTGTCACTATATAGTTAATATAACTGGACAAAGTCAATAAGAAATTTTCGGAGACAGTAAATCACGATGAATAAGTAACCCACTTCGCAAACACTGAATGACTCGTATCCTTATTCATTCCATGTAAATCTTTGAGGTTTGATGGTAAATGTATATTAAGCTCAAGTGGGTAATAGAGAATTTGGTTCAATTTCAAAGGTGTATTCGTCGTGTATATAGCAAATGAAGTGTGAACTGAAAAGCTAGGAAACAATGAATAGCTGTTTCGACCTGGTTGGGTCTCATCAACCGTGTGAATCCATTGACCCAACTGGGAATCGAACCAGGGACCTCATGGATTAGCACTGCAAATGAGACCCAACCAGGTCGGAACAGCTGTCCAGTGCGCCTAGCGTTTGAGTTCACGCTTCATTTGCTATATACGTGACGAATACACCTTTGCATATTAAGTCCATCAAGAATGTCGTGGGAAGCGAATTGCGAAATTAGCATGCAGATGCCAAATCATCAAATAAGGCGGAAATCATACCGCTGAATGAACTCTTTTCTTTTTAATTTTACTTCCTTTTTTATTGAATACGCAATGATACAATCTTCAGGAAGGGAAAAGCAGCCAATCAAAGGGCTGCCATGGGGCAAGTCAGGCGGTGATGGTGGGGTTCGAACTCCCTGCATTGCAATAAAGGCGCATCTAACTTCGAACTATTCACCGTTTTGTATTCTGGGTAAAGGGTGGGTTTAGTGAATACGTTCAACCTGCTTATCTTGAACATGTACAGTTAAAAACTGCAAATCTTACTTGATTTTCAGTAAACCGTGGATTGGTTTGTAGCATAAAAGTTATCTTAAAATTAATTTCGTCCGACTTTGAATAAAATACAGCTGAGTGATTGTTAATAGATAGAGGGAAACGGAAATAGGATATCAATATGGTGAACATCTTGTCAAACGAACACATGTTAGAAAAAGAAGGATGTGTTTGAAACAAATATTTGAAACATTTAAAAAATACTACTAATTCCTGGGTTTAACTGCCACTGAAGCAATAATTATCGGTACGCCGCTTGTTGGGTCTCATACTAGTTAGGTTGAAGTCTTTTTTGGTAAATCTCTTTCGATGCGAAACTATTGATTCTCTTTAGCTCTGTATTGGAATGGAGAACGCAAAAGGAATGCCTGGTGTGAAATAAGACTCTCACTCTGTTTGTCGCAAATTGACACGCAGTTGCGAATCGCATAACCGAAGAGAACTGCTTCATTTCAATGTTCATTCTCCTACTTCCGGACTCAGAAATTTAGCATTCTCAGTAATCACTTTCTTCATGATAAACTTATCGATTGCCCATAAAAATCACAGCAAAACTAATCAATGTTCGGTTTTATACAGGATTTTTCATAAGTTCATGAAGGTGCTAATGAAGAACAACGTCCGTCGGAATATAATCCTCTGATACGAATCATGTCCTCTAACTTAGACCCTTTTGTTTCTTCTTTTCATTTGCTTTCCTTATATTTAATAACTAATGATAAAGTCTCAGGAAAGGCTAAGATAAAGTTAGGCGGTGCTGGTGGGATTCGAACGCGCGTCCTCCAGAGTGGTAATTTGTTGATATTACCACCGGGCTACCCCCGGCTAGCAAATAAGGTTATCAGAATCCAACAACAATACGCCACTCCTCTTTATAATCAAAATTAGTTTTGTTGAAGGATAATCAAAAGCGTTCCTAAATGAACCCGGCAGAAATCAACAATTGGAAATTTTTACACTTTTTTATGTCACAAAAATGTTGTTCTGTAAGCCGCCAGACAATCGTTCGAATAAATATTTAATCTCAGCGTTACCACATTCCGGCAAATACGAAATAATTTCCTATCATTGAAGATGAAAATCCCGATTCCAGCAAAATGATTATTTATTATTATTGAACATTATTATTGATCATTTGAAAGACCTACTGACACAATCAGGAAAGGCCAAAGATTCCGATCGAAAAAGAGGACATTTTTCACTCACATTTTTAGCAATGCTGATTTTGCTGCACTATTGCCGTAATTCCTAACACCTGAAGTTGATCCAGGAATCAGAAGATACGAAAGACTGCAAGGCCATCACATTGGATAAAAGCTTTCTCACAGTGATCATCATCAGAGAGCTTTAAAATCAAAATTATTGGTATACTCATATACCACTGCAGATAAGCATGACCTCGCCAAAGGAATTATCACGCGAAAACTGCAAGATATTTTGCTTTCATGGCCACATAAAACAAAATCCACACGAATAAATAAATCCAATGGGAATGAAATCTCTTAGAGCAAGGGTTTACCTAAAATTCACAATTCCGGAACTCTTCTCAGAACTACTTTTTGTGCATGCGAACTTCGCCAAATTAAATCTTGATTGATATTTGAATCACACTCTGAACCGTATCAACACAAGTCATTGTGTAAAAGATACCGTTGAGCGCTTAAATCTTTTAAATATGTGGCTTACTCTTGTAAGGACCGTATTCAATTGATGTGGACTCAATCTGCCTCTCCATAAAACAATTAGTTTTGTATGTTACCGATTATTTTAGGTAATTTTCTCTTATTATCGCTCTTAGGATATACCATTACAATATGCTAATAAATATGTAATGCCACCTGTTTGAATTGTTAATTCCTGAACTGAATATGAACGGATGCACAAAATCCACTGTGTCCGGAACGTCGTTTCGAATTACAGAGGCTTTTTGGTTCGTCTGAAACAAAAATACGTCTTCGTGTCTTTCTCTTAAGAACTTTTTTAAAACTCAAAATTGAGCCTTGACGTTTTTGCCGACCTTCTTGATTCCTCCGGTTTTGGAAACCCGATTGTTTGTTGAGGTTGAATCATGATCGAAATGTGACCTCGAAAAAAGCTAATCGAAATTGCGGATCAGCGAAGCTCTCATCGAACTTGTTTTGGTTTCGGTGCGCTTGTGTGTCATGACGACACACTTTTTCTGTCCTATGACATGTTTCGCACTTCTGAAGTCAATTCATTGTTCACATTTTCGGGCAAACAATCAGAACAAATCCAGATGTTTTCGTTTCTCATAGATCCATTGCTCATTTTGAGAATATATCCTCACTCCCCTTGTTCCGCAAGTTAACTTATTCTACCGCACATGTAAGAATTTGTGTTAAAAAAGCTAGGTAGCACTGCGCAATCTGGATCCAAAAATAAAAATGCCGTTTACAAATTGAGTCATTTATCCATCCAAGTTCTCAAGCTGGATCGCGTTGGCGTACTTAATTTCGTACGGACATCACATCTCTCCGTTGTGTGTTGAATGACATAAGCATCGTCTCCACCATTCCACTCATTTCTCTGTTGGCTAGGATTTGTGAAACTCACTGAACAGTCGTAATTTTATCTTGCCGAATCATCCTCAACACGTGATTTTTCGGAAATTTTACCGATCTTCTTGGCATCCTTAATCCTCTTGAACCAATTTAAATGAGACCTGTTAGTTTTCTAGGAAGTCAGAATTCTCAAATACAGCATGAAAATTCTTCAGAACAATTCACTTAGTCCCGGTGATTGAATCTTCTTTTTTCTTATCCACACTTTACCTTAGAGTGTTTTATAATTTGTATTCTGATTATGAAATATTCCTACGAACTATGAAACAGCAATAAATATATACACAAATTTAATGAAACTTGGGGGTGACTATCGGTATTGTGAGCTGTGTTAAATGCCAGCAATGTTTTGACCAATTTTGGTTTTCAGGTCAGCCATGGCAGATATTTCGAAAGAAAAGAGAGAGGAACAGATAGATTTATAGACAGAGGGATGGATAGATAGACAGAGAGATAGATAGATAGATAGATAGATAGATAGATAGATAGATAGATAGATAGATTCAATTTTGGCAATACGAACAGTTTATAACCTTGCATTCGTCAATTGATGTAGTGTCCAGTGCATTTTCTACGCTTTCTGCCTTCCTCTTCTCGTGTTCTAGTCCGCATTTGGCACGCACAAACGCATGCTGTTATGCATCTGTCGACAGTTTCGTCAACCAGTATACTACGATTCGGCTGAGGTCACATGTTGGAATGAGTCATTCTGAGATCGATGACACAATGGATGTTCACACTATATAGTCATAACCCTATTAGAATGCATGTTCTAGCCGACCAATGCAAAGAAGAAGTATTGTCAACGAATCTCGGTGATTTGAACTAAATGTGGCATTGACAACAGTTTGTTTCATTTTACAATGACCTCGAACTCGAAATAGTGTTATAAATTGAGCTCCGTCGAAAGATTCTTCAAACGTAACGGTTTGGTAAAATGTGTCTCACGCATATTGTGATGTAACATTGAGCATTTCAGCCAGACGAATTGTTAACGGACTGCAAGCTGTGCCGAAATATTACTTTAGGAGAATGGTAGGCTTTCGCGCCCGTTACGATTGAGTTTACAGGTTTCACAAATGTCTTTTCATCAGGACATGACACTTAAAAGCACACTGTGATGAATATTTACTCGTCATAGATCGATTCCATCAATGGCGTATATGTGAATCCCGTGATCGGCCTGGAGTGTTGGAAAAATGTTATACTTTATGGTTAAATCTGGCAACTAAACAATGTCATCAATCTGCTGCTTCCTTAGTGTAAAAATAAATATTTTATCACACGCGGTGTCTACCAGTAAACCGGTTCAGTAATCGAGGTTTCAGAAGTATTTTCAGGACCATTGTTACAGTATTCTGAATTTATTTTTCAATTAGTTATACCTAAACCAGTTCCCATGGGAACGATAATTAGGAGGAAGAACATGCATGCGTAAACTGCAGTGAATTACATTGAAGAACTATTATTCAGCATTTTTACTATGATATTTTACTCCTGCCGAGTTCATACTCTGTGCAAAACCAATTATAGTAAAATGTTCTGCATCGAAAAAAAAAATCAGTGCGTGATTTCCTGTGGGGTGTAATACTGCTGGGTCGTGTAGTCCAATTTTCAGGGTTTCTCCTGGAGATTGACAAATGCAGCCGTCGGTTAGCCAAGTCTGACCCACAAGACCGGAGAGCAATGTATAAAGACTGCAAGTTGTTGAAGGCCGTTGTCCGGTTAATCGGATCACAAAACCCTGCGGACCGGATCAAAAGCCAAAAATGTTCAATAGATCTCAATTACCAATCAAAGTACTGATCACTTTCACAACCAATACGATGTGAATGTGGGTCATAAGCTTATTCTGGTTTGGTTTAGAACTGAGAATTTTAGCCAACTCCCGTAAGTGGTCTGTCAGGGATACACCTGTCTGATTATAGCCCCAGATGTTGGCTGTATACGAACAGTTTTTCAGATACAGAGGAAGGGTGAACAGTTCCAAACCAAGACAGTAACCCTTCAAACAATATTGAGGCTTGCAGGTGCGCTGAAGCTTCGGGCATCATTTGACTTATTTTTACTTCATAGTGTTCTCATAGAATGGAATGAAGGAAGCATTAGACCTGAGATTTTCTTTTAATAAAACCGACCATTAGTGCACGATGAATTAATACATCGAGTAACTCGCGGGAAAACCGTGCCTATTGAAATTGTGCCAACCAGCTCAGGTTGGGATTAGCAAACCTTAGGCTTGTGGCTGGTGATGATGAGGTCTATTAGTAACCTAGGCAAAGTTTGATCGACAGATAGATGTTGCATACAAATTTGCCCTAACAACTAACTGAATTGCGAATGTAATATAAGGGTAGCTCAAAGTCAATAATAAATTATTTCCTAAATCACATTTCACTTTCGGTGGCTAACACCATCTCAGACGGTTAAAATTACACGGTGGGGCAAACACATTATATATAGTGCTTGATATGATCACGCCACCGTTGGCTACTAAAGGGCAGATCATCGCGAATGTGCTCGTAACAATACCTCACCTAATCAAGTTATTTAATCAGCTGTTGGTTAAGCCAGTCGAAAGATAAAAAAATGTAGTGTGTATAGTTGTAACCAAGTGGTATTCGTATCTAACCAGTCATGGTAGGTTATCTGCATGGACGTCATCACCCACGTGTTCCTCGTGTGATCTGAATGAGGATATCCGGGCTCTTAGGCACTCAATTCACCGTTTTTGAGGTTTAAAGTTGAATTATATATTTCTTCATTATGAATCCGACTAGATGAAAGTGGATGTGGATATATTATCACCCCTCTCCCTGAACGACAGTAAGGAGATTACCACTGATTGCTATTCGACAACTGCATACATTTGACCCTGCAATTTTCCATGGTCTAGAAGTTTCAGCAGGAGAATCAATATAGGGAAATGACTCGGCGATCAAAAGCAATCAAGCCTCGCGTGAGGTTAACAATTTCTCTTATTTTGCGGTTTTCGAGACAGTTCTTTCCATGAAGTTCGCATTTCACTCCATTTATGGTATCTCATTTGAGCGTCTATCAACAGTTTCGAACCAGCTGTGCAGTTGATAATGTTTCTAAAGTGAGCGAGACAAACTGCTTAGCTAGAATTATTGAGCTTGATCAATCCTATATCGTTGATCATTTGAACTAGCATTTGAAAACTAATGGTATTAGCTGAGATCAAGAGTACTATTTGGCGCACATGAAACCTGGGCATGGAATCATCAACTTCAATTGTTGATGCTCGGAAATGGCTTATACGGGAGTGCACCACGATGTGGGGAAGAAAATCAGTCAACTTCCAACAACAACAGGGTGATATCTGATATCTTCCCCAAAATTATCATAAAATAGAATTTTTCGAGGCTGAAAACTTTTACGTTTGAAAACAAAGAAGATAGAGCGCTGCAGCGGGATAGACAAGGTTTTATGAACAAGAAACCTGTTTGAGAAACTAGGACAACCGGATCGGACGGAAACTGCCGCATTTACGAGCAAGCATTTCATTTAAGTGGATGAAACCAATTTTTCATCCATAAGCATGAATTCCAACAGGAATCGTTTCATTAAAAAAGCAGCAAGAAATTTTTTTATCCTTATACAGTTCAGGCCTCATTAGCTTGCAACCGGTCGAGCAAATTCGCTGACAATAATGTTCCATTTGGCCACTTCCAGTTTGTTTATCATAACTAAATTTTCTTCTGGAAGTCGATATTTTTCACACCCCTATGGTCAAACAGCATGCATATGTACACAAGTGATTTACGCAGGAGTTGTTCTGCAAAAAATATGTCTCTTTTTCGCTATTTCATTTGCAGTTTGCTTTTAAATGCAAAAAACATTTATTTCAGAGGTGAAATTGACTGCTGTGTTCTCACAACCAATAAAGCGGTTTTCTGCTAAAACAATTTTGAAGCACAGTTATATTAGGATATTTGTTTTTATTTTCTGAATTGACTTACGATTAAGTATTTCATACGGTTTATAAATTAATATGAGGCTGAATCGATAAAAATTGAGTGCAATGAGTGTAGTTGTCTCGGAGATGTGGAACGCACTCGGCGTACAACTTACCGATTGATAAAAGCAACACTTGATGCCGGATCCCAATGATGTCCACCATTAACGATCGTTCCCCGAGACAATGACAGTAAGATTTCAACTAGGTTCAATTTCAAATTCTTGTTTTGAGGGCACCATCTTTTAATTTTCCGCTGGTAGTGAAGAACTTGCAATATGCGACCATTAAAAGAAAATCACTTGATTTTAAAATGGCTTGCTTGTAGGATTTCGTGAAGTGTAATCCTTATCTCCAAATACAACAACTTTAGCTTGGAAATGTGCGCCTTATGGGAAAAGAAACAATCCCATACGACCTTGCTAATTTTCAGGCCTCACCTAGGTCTGCATCATTCGGTTAACCAAAAAAATGTTTAGTAGGGATACGAGGTCATCACAAAGTGAGAAGACAATGTATCACTTTCCAGCTCCATGATCGCATGTTGCTCACAGTTTGTTCATCACATATACGCACTGAGAGCGGGTGGGGGTGGGATGATGACTGTGTGCGCGTATTCAACATTGAAATCCATCTGCTATCCCAGTTTTGTCACCCGATGAGTACGTCACATTATTTTATGATACCACCTTTAGGAATTCACAAAGACAGAGATGAGCTAAAACGATTTCATGACCTCAATGGCGTTTCAAATCAATTATCAAATGAAAACATGTCTGCTTTCTCATGTCATTTTCCCCGCGTCACAGCATGAATAGTGAAGCTTTGTTCAAAATAAGACTTAAACATTCCTACCGTTAAAAGTATTTAACTCGAGGAAATAAAATGCAATAGAGCATTTCCTCAGACTGTTATTTTATCACTGTGTTCGGTAACTTAGACATTGTTTAGAACACCATTTCAGGTGAAAAATTGTTTTCATTAGCTCATAATCATGTTGTTACACTTCACATTAGAGGATAGAAGCTAATGTTTGGGAGGATAACATAAGAATGTGAGGAATTGATCAATCAAGCGGTATTCGTGTGTCATTAGGCGTTCAATTGTTTCTGAGATGCGAGTTATATCGACCAAACTATGAGGCACCTATCAAACAGAATACTCAAAACCCACCCCCACTGGTTGGGACATGGTGAAATTAGGGCGGAAAAAGCGCTATTTGCCAACATATACGGCACACACTTAATGTTGATCAGTTTTTCCGCATCATTTGTCAAACTCAGTGATATCTACCGAAACGACTTCGGTTTACCATTCTACGCACAGTCAAGGCCACAGCTAACCAAACACTGGATCCCCTCCCCCTATGCAACCATAAGCAGTTCGTTTGGGTTTTAGCTTTGGCATGGCTTCAAACGAGGAACTACAATAATGGATCTCCGTGGGACCCACAAACGACCTAGCTGAGGTGAGGATCCTGGAAAGAAATCCAGCATAATTCCTGTACTTAGTTTCATTCGATCGACGAACCCAAATAACCCTATATATGTAATTACCAGTTGATGAATTTGTCAAAAAACAGCTTGTTTCATATTTTGGACTTTGTTTTCAATTGATTATATCAATTTGGCAAGGAGATCCAGCATAGCGTAGACTGTGAAGAACCAGGAAGACAATTTTGCATTAAGGTTGCAGCACTGTTCCCAGTCCTGGAAAGCCAAGCATATCAATAAGTAAATATTTAGCATACTGTGACATATCGGGATGCCCAATTTATACGCTACTCATGGACTTTAATGAAATTAAATCTGTGCCTTCTCATGCAAGAGAATGTAAAACCTGACTGAGGTGCTGATGTTTTTGATCTATCAGCAAGCCGAGTAGTATCAGACGATGTTCCTTATTACAGAAGTTTAACCGATCTCTGATCTTTAAAATGTCATTATAAATTATTCGACTCTGCATTCGGAATGCTCAGTCTGTTTGACATGTAACTACCTATCCCAATGATGAACAGAGTAAATTGATTACTTTCATGAAGCTAATATTTTGGAAACGGAAATATAAGCGGCAACTGAAAAACGTTTGCTTTTTACCCTGATCACCCATAGATAAATTGATAACCCGAAATGTTCGGCTTACCGTGTACTCTACCGATGATCATAGATATATCGCAGGCTATTCACCTCCTTAGAGAATTCTCAGGCAAGCCGGACTACCGAAGTTCAATCCAAACGGAACGTTTTTTCGCAGTAGTTGGTATCCCGGTTAATATATATACTCTTTGACATTGAAAACAGTTTCTTGAATAGGTGTCCACTGAGACAGAAACTAATGAGTCTAATGGGGACATTTTTGATACCTCTGAAAATGATTCAATTAGAAGACAGAGTATGCAGTCAGGTTTGACCATCTGAGACCAGAGACTTTGCATGCGGAAACACCCAGATCTTTATTACTGTGATGTAAGCAAGCAAAGCTGCATGGCCAGCGTTGACCAGTTTTCACCAAAACGCGCGTTGAATTTTCATTAGTATGAGAACTCGCTAAAGCTTGAATACAATACAATACAACTATGTTGCTATGCACAGCAATATTTGACGCGTCCATAGGCGNTCACATGTAGATAATGATAATGACGTTTACGAGGCTTTCCTAATCAGTAGTGTGTGTCAATCCTCCTGGTAATATTCTGTGGTTTCGTCCAGATAAAGATCAAGATACAGATACAAGTCCATATCATACAATTCCAGTTTAACCGAATACTAGGTTTGCTTTGTCGCCTGTCTGAGACCGAAAATATACGTTTAGGTTCAAACGTGTATAGTACGTTTTGCACGAAAATAACAAACAGTGATAGATGAAGCATACTCAAACTCCCCTAAATTACTGCAAGTATTTCTTGCAACTAACTGCATTCCCAAATGAAGAATATATATAGACGAATTTGTATGGTCTCTTCCTTCCCCACTCCTCCAGCAGAATATTTACTTCAACTTGTGAGTGTGCGCAACAAAGAGCTGAGATTCTCCTCAATTTATCCGGTTTGAAATTCGTTCATCTGTTTCCATCTGAATGAATTCATCTAGGGAAGGAAAATTTACCTTTTAGATAACTTTTCATCAACGTTCTACATGCATGCTGATAATTCTACCACCCCGTCTTTCTCACAATCAGTTTTGTGCACCAGTCGAGGGCCTGCATTGTCAGCTACCCGTAGTGTCACGTCATATACGATTATTTTTAATC